>JAIUCV010000987.1:0-220396 GCA_026724425.1 Erythrophleum ivorense
TTCTCAAGGCACCAATAACAAAGCCCTTTCTTCCTTCTCTCATCCATCTCCTTCTTAGACAATTCCTTTATAGGTTTTTCAAAAGCAATAATGGCTAAAGGTTTAGAAGGAACAGTAGTTATAGGCTTAGAAAAAGCATAGGAGGACACTAAAATGCTCCTATCAGAGATACCTTTAGAAAAAATAGATATAGATTGGTTCCTAAAAGAATAAGCGTCAAAATGATATTTAGTTGAATTCGTTAATTGAGCTAGACTACAGGATGATTGAGATTTCTTAAGATACGGAGCTTGTTGGTTCTAAAGAGCCGTGAAGGATGCCTGTCTCCTGTAATCTTGCTAAATACATAGCATGAGCTAGAGACACAAGTTTAAACATCCCCATCTATGCCTCTATTCTAGCCTTGAGCCCACCAAGAAAAACAACCAATAGTAATTTCTTTGAGATCTTAATTTCAACTAGATACTCTTTAAACCTTTCTTAGTAATCAATCACAACTCTATCTTATTTCAAATTTATAAGCTCAGCCATCAAAGCAATCTTAAAGATGTCCCTAAACTGACTCCTTAATCCATCAAGATGCTCTAACTGGTTAACATCTTTAATCTTCTTTTTCTTCATAAAGCTTTAAGGCTATTGCAAAGATTTACCATCCAAATGCATTGTAACTAGCCTTACTCTCTATTCCATCGACATTTTGTCAATATGGAAAAAGTAATTACAATGTAGAGTCTAGCCTTTAAAGTCGAAGCCATCAAAATGAGGAAATTTGATCTTCAAAAACTTAGTTGGAAACTGGTAATCTCTAATTGATTGCTAGTATAGAACCGAATTATGGAAAGCCATAGGAAGTCCAATTGGCATGAGCAGTAGTAGTTGCTTTATTAATGTTGTTACATGCCTTCATACCATTAGCTTCATCTACCACATTCATTCTTGTTGACGACATAAGCTTTAAAGCAAGCTCATTAATCAAATTCTCTAGCCTAATAAGTGACGATTCCATGCGAGCTTCTAACTTCTCCATGTTCACATTGATTTTGGACACTGAGGAACATAATTGACTGACCTCTTGCTCCCTTTCATGCACTTGATTGTTTGATCGAGTATCCTTTGTCATTATTATGAATCACAACTCTAATACCAAGTCAGTTTCTAAGATTGGTACTCAATACCAGATAATATTCAATTTATCTCTATTCCCTCATCCATTATACATCTACTGCCTACTATTTATATTTCCCCCATTTACTACTTTCTTAGGCAAATAAATCTATAACGGATCCCTAACAACTAACTGCTATAAAACAAACATGACAAATTTATTGAAATAGAATGAAAGCAATAGATGTGCTATTCACGTGCCTCAATCATATTACCCATGTAACAACACTTCTCAAATCAAATATAAGTAATTATTTTTCTCAAAATATAAAATGCATTCAAAGAGATATATGCCCATTAACACATGAGGAAGAAAACCACATTTCTTTAAAAAGAATGAAACAAAAAAGACGAAGAAAAAAAAATAGTATATAACTCAAGGATCATATCCATTATAATATTAATTAGATCATCAAGTTCAAGCAATAGTGCACATCTGCAGTATTTGACTTGCAACCATATAGGCATAGTCATCAAGAGATCTTATCATTAGAAGAGAATATCCACATATATGTCAACTACCACATGTGGAATCTAGTTTTTCTAGTAAGAAAATAATAAATCCAACTAATTTAGCTATTGCAAGATAATCTTCAAGACTAACATAGTAAAGAACTCACGTTGAGATAAGTGAAATGGAGGAGAAAATTGCATAAATAGTGATAATCATTATTAATATCAGTCAATATTGTTGTCATATGATAATTATGTTACAATTTGTGCACAATTGATATAAAAGCTTTCTGATTTAGGTCATGTCTAGTTAATGGTAATATTAATAGCAGTGGAGAACAGACAAATAGAAAACAAAGACCATGAATTGAATCCATCATCTTTATCTATAGGGGAAGAGCATAAAATGCCAAATTCAAGCTATATAATGCTTAAAAGAAGTAGTCAACATAACAATATAAAAGTAGAAAAAAAAAAGAACTATACAAAATAATAACCTTACAAAATCAAAATAAAAACCAAGAAGATTAAAGATAACAATCAAGGACCAACATAGCAAAAATCTCCAAACTAAATAGATCCATTATTGAATGCAATATTTCTTCTGGAGTTTGAAATGCAACTTCACTAAGTTGCTATGATATAGGTAGCCATCTTCAGCCATGAACATGGCAACTGGCAAATTTGCTAAAGTTGTTATGGCTAGACATGTAATATTCTATATTTTGTAAACCATATAGTATTTAAAGAATAGAATAGATTAATTAGAAAAGGAGTCATGGGGCAGAAAGGACTAGTTAAAATTAAAAGGAATCGATATAGGCCTAACTGACAGAAAATTCAGGGATTTAGAAAGCATAAAAATGAGAGAATAACTTGGTTTAATATAATGATCCTATTGTCTAATCATAGTAGTTAAGCTTAAATATGCTATTAAAAATCATAAATCAAGGTCTAGAACCATTTCAATTAATCGATTTAAGAAAATGTAAGAGAATTTGAATCTTGATGTTATTAGAGTCATTAACTAAATAATCACAACTATTTATGCACATAAGTGAATCTAATCCTCAATTAAAAGCCTTTAATTCATTTATCCATTAATTCCAACTCATAAAAACCTCCTACAAATGTTTCTAATTCATTCCTTAGTATTACTATAGGAAAAACCAAGGTTTTAAGTCCTTCCCACCCCGGCTAAGTAATGTAATGGCCTTAATGTCTAATTATAGTAGTTAAGCTTAAATACCCTATTAATAATCATAAATCAAGATCTAGAACCATTTCAATTAATTGATTTAAGAAAATGTGAGGGAATTTGAACCTTAATATTATTAGAGTCATTAACTAAATAATCACAACTATTTATGCACATAAGTAAATATAATCTTCAATCAAAAGCCTTTAATTCATTTATCCATTAATTCCAACTCACAAAAACCTCTTACAAGTGTTTCTAAGTCATTCCTTAGCATTACCATAGGAAAAACTCAGGTTTCTAGGCTAAAAGTAAGAGTTTGAAAACTTTCGCTATGACTTGAAACCTTTCTGCCGCTGCTAAGTTAACTATGAAACACCCTAAAATTAATTAAGAATAATTATGATTAATTAGGAGTTGATATGGGTTTAATTAAAAGAATTAATTAAGAGAGGTGGGCATTAATTTGAGCCTTATAATTAATTTAAGTAAGCTTGGGGTATAATATAAAAGCTTAATTATGCCATGAGCTTAGTAAGGACCCAATACTAGTTTTCTTGTAGGCCTTAAATTTTCTAGAAGCCCAAAAACTTAGAAGTGAATTTAAGTGAGACAAAAGCCCATTTAGCCTTAGCCCAAATTTAGGGAAGTGAGTCCAAATAGGTCTTAGGTTATTAGATCAACATATTTTACCCTTAACATTAAAATTCTGCAGCCTAACCCAATGAACCTTGGTGCAATTCTAAAAATAAATCAGACCATAGGTAATATTGGGCCCAATGGACTAGCCCACTTACTCTAAAACCCTAAAGGATTTATCACGTCATTATTTAGGTGCTAAAGCTTGAGGGTTCTATAGAACAAAGGGAGAAATTTCGCATATGTGAGAAGGTGGCTAGGGTTCCTCATCTTTTAGGCTCTGATTTGCAAGTTTAGAGTAAGATTTAGCCAAGGTAACTTATATATAACTTAATCTTCTCTTCTTCCTCTTCAATTTGAACTTATTGATTTCTTATTTGGAACATTTTTATCTTCCACCCAAAGCTGAAACTTGTTGCTTGGTGCTTCCATGGTGGATTTTCGAAGGTAAAAGCTATGGGTGTTGTTAGATAAGTATCCTCTTCCCATTTTGATGCATTTTCTGCTACTTTGAGACCCCTATAGTTGACTTATGATATAGGCTTTGGTTTTATACGAAATTACCCATAAATTGGAGTGAACTAGGGTGGTTTCTAGTGTGGGGAAGCTAAAACCCAAAATTTAAATCTATTGGTGATTAGGTAAGTAACCTCTAGGTAATCATTGGTAGTTCAACTTTTTGGGTATTTGATTTGTTGCTAGAAGTGATGATAACTATGCTTATCTTAGGCTTGGTGTGCATTTGGATCATGATGGTAGCTAGAGAAAGAGTAATTGCCTTCATTGAGGTAACTGGGATTAATTTTCTAATTCTATGTATATGTTCATATTAATATGGTATTTTTTGTCCATGTATGATTTTGAAATGCTAAATGATTAGTTGGCTACTTAAATTGTATTGTGATTGGACTTTGTGAGTCCATAGTGGAGTTGTGGTGTGGCTGCCACCCGTGCATCGTGCTTCGATCAGGCACTAGGCTATGATAAAATCCCTAAATACACTGAGTCCAGGTTATACTCATTAGAGAGTTGGTGCCATGGATGGGTCTCTCCCAGTATTATTGGCCTTTAACATGTTGTATATGATTGTTAGTATGGGACGGTAGTCACTACTAGTCTAACTAGCTCATTTGCTGAAGAAATTAATGCCTTTGATATGTTTTTTGTATAACTGCATTATGTTGATTAATCTATACATATGTATGGAATTTACCTCTTATTACTGAGATTGTATATCTCACCCTGATTGTGGGCTAACATTTTCAAGAACTGGACCTCTTAGTGGCAAGGAGAAATTAATGGAAGCCTATTGTATGGCTTGGTAGCACATAAGTTTGGAAACCTTGTAAGGTTAGATTTGTGTAATAAGAGTATTAGTTTTTATATATTTGCCACATTGCATCATGAATTGTCAAGTATAGGGATTGGTTATGTAATATAATTATTATGGAATCTAATGTATCCAATTACTTACAACCTGATATGGAGCCTTCTTAACCCTATGATATGATTTATTATTTGAGAATGAAATCATGCGTTGCCTTAAATATTAATTTAGACTAGCAATGTATGGATCTTCTATTGGGATTTACATTTGAATGATAATAGTTATGGTTTTTGGTATCCTTGATGTTAAAATCCATAACTTGTTGATACATGGTAGATGAATGGGTAAAGATTAGCTTCTAAGTTTTGAGTTTTCAAATTGATATGTTGGGAAGTTTAGATAGTAGAATGCCATTAAAACCTTATAAATTAAGGTAGAATGGCCTTAGGATGCCAATGAAAGGAGTGTTGGACTATTTGGGACAAAATTAGGGGAGTTTAGGTGTGGGAGGTAGTTGAGCTACGACCAAAATAGGCTGAGTCGCAGCTAGGTGTCAGACAGAGGCAAGGAGCACTGCAACGCAAAAAGAAAATATTGCCCAAGGAGGGTAATAAAAAGCAACCTCACTGCTGTGCAACATGTTCTACCGTGACACAAGTTAAGGAAATCAGGTGATAAGTGTCCCAATAGCTAGTTTCACTATGGGGCGAATCGTGAAAATTGCTACAGTAGCTCCAGGATGCATTTTTGCTACGCCACATAGGCTTGCCATGGTGATAAATTAGGAGAAGTTGAACCCGAGAGCAACTTTGCCATGACACAAAAATCTTAGGTTGTGGCATAAGATGTGAAACTTAGTTTTTAGGTTCCAGTAATCAACTTAGTCACGACGGGAAAGGTCTAAGTCGCGGCAAAAATTCCCAAACTCTTATTTTTGACTTAGAAACTTTGAATTTTACTATGTTAATGTTGTGCCACTTGAGAGTCTTTATATGAGGTTTTTGTGAGTTATAATCAGTAGCAAGATGAATCCAAAGCCTTAAATGATAACTATGATTAGTTGTGGACTTGATTAGCTGTGGTTGTTTAGCTAATAACCCTAATGATATCATGGTTCAAATTTTTTCCACTTTCTTTTATTTTAATTAATCATAATGACTTTAGACCTTGATTTGTGATTACTAATTATACTACTACGCCTAATTACAATAATTAAGAATTAAGGCCATTACAGGCTATTGGAACTTAAAAACTAAGTTTCGCATCTTGCGCCATAGCCTAAGATATTTGGGTCATTGCGAAGTTGCTCTTAGGTTCAACTTCTCAAATTTTTGCCTCAGCAAGCCTATGTGGTGCTGCGGTGGAAACACCCCCTGGAGTTACTGTACAAAGTTTCACGATTTTCGTTACGGCAAGCTATACTTATGTTGTAGTGAAACTAGCTACTGGAACACTTATCACTTAATTCCCTTAACTTACGCTATGAAACATGTTATGCTGCAGCAAGGTTACTCTTTATTATCCTCCCTAGGCAACATTTTCATTTTTTACCGTGGCGAGACACCTCACATTACAATGCTCCTCACTTTTATTACTCTCCTGGCCATGGTGAGCCTTTCTTGGCCGCAGCATGACTCTCTCCTGTACCTATACCTCCCAAATTTCTTCCCATGCACTCCAATTCTCCCTCTAGGAATACTCTAAGACCACTCTTCCTCAATTTGTGAGACTCTAATGACATTTTATCTACTTGATTTACCCAACATATCTAAACTTACCAATTCAAGGCTTAGATGTTGATTTCTACTCCTAAACTATTATGCATAAACAAATTCCATATGATCATAACAAGCAACCAAATTTATATACAACTAATATTATCATTCAAATATAAATCATAATAAGGTACCATGCATTACTAGTCTAAGTCATTATTTAAATTATCATATGATTATATTCCTAAATAGTTAACCATATCTTAACATCAGCTAGGTTCTATATTAGATATATAAGTTTGTATATCAGATACCAATTTAGCATGAGGTCTAACTCCTCCATAAATACATTCTAGGTTAACAAAACACAATCTTTTACACTTGGTAATATGATTACATGATGATACTATACAAAATAATAACAAAATTAGTATCTACATTAAATTAGCTCAGTCTAAATGTAGCTTCCTACACTAGGCCTCAACTTATGGATGTTCATCCACTTGCTTGCCTTTATCTTTACCCAAAAAACCTTCACCTGAACTAGTTAGCCCATGAAACAAGGTGAGATGCAAATCTCAATAACCAGGGCAAATTCCATTCATATATTCCAATTTAATTAACATATGTGTATAAAATCATATAAACATAAGAAATTATACCAGTTGCATCGGCAAATGAAACAATTAGGCTATCAGTGACAACTATCCCATATTGGCAATTATAAATTCACATGCTGAAGGCCAACAACACTGGGAAAGGCCCGTCCACAACACCTACTCCCTAATAAACACAACCAGAGCTCAGTACATTTAGGATCTAATCATAACCCAATGTTCATTTAAAGCACATGCACGGGTGGCAACCGCACCACAGCTCCACCATGGACTCATGAGGTCTAATCACAATATAATAGATAGCCAACTAATTCATTTAGCATTCAAAATCATACATGTGCAGCAAATATAAAATTAAAATGGATATATGCATGGAATTTGATATGAACCTTGGTTATCTCACTTAATTGAGTCAAGTTCTGCCACCACAAGTATATCTCCAAACTTTAAAAGTCCTATATCAAATCAAAGCATATTCCTAAATGATAATTACAATATATACTAGATCCTACAAGATCCAGCTATTATAAGCTACCTAGAAAAGCACTTATCCAACCATCAAGAGACTCTAATTTTAGATTTTGTTTTCCCTAGACTAAAAACTTCAAAATATCATCCTATATTATGGGTATTTTCGCATAGAAATAGAGTTCATACTATAAGTCAGTTATTGGGGTTTCTAACTAGTAGTAAATGCATCAAAATGAAGAGTTTATACTTACCCAATATCCCTTCTAGCCTCAACCTTCGAAAATCCTCTAAGAAAACACCAAACAACACATTTCAGATTTTGGGTATGGTGAAAATGCTCCAAATGGAAAACCAATCAAGTCAAATTGAAGAGAAAGAGGAGAAGGTTAAGTTATATAACACTCACCTTGGTTAATTTTGACGTTAGAAGTGAGAAATGATGGATTTCTTGCTAAGAACCTTAGCCTCTCTCCAAACCTCCAAAAATTACTTCTTGTGTTTCTTGTGTGTCTTGTTTCTGTAGAATTGGTAGAAGGGGCTGAATATGTTTAGGGTTAGGATGGGTTTGGACTGACCCAAAGGCCCAAATTCCAAGTGGGTTTCATATTTATGCTTGTTGGGCCATGGATTCTAGGATTTTAGTATGGTTTTGGGCTCCTAACTCACTAAATCAGATTGGATCATTGCTTAGGTGGTTTTTCTTAGGCCAAGTCCCACAGTAAGAAGTTGGGTTTGTAGAATTTTGATTAGGTTAGGCTAAGTTCCAAGAGTCAATCTAATTTAGATATGTATAATAAATATTGAGCTAACTATAAGAGTTCATGTAAATTGGGTCTGCAAATAAAATTATTAGGCCTCCATTAGTCTTTATCCATAACCTACTTAAATTAATTATGAGTCTAAATTAAGTTCTAACCCAATTGAATCTTAAACCTATATTAATTATTTATTTTTTTCATAAACTCCTATTCACATAACTTGTTCAATTATTTAATAATTATTATTATTAATTAGTCCAAATCCATGATTAACACCTTAATTAATTTTGGGTTGTTATAATGAACACGACAACTGGCAAATTTGCTAAAGTTGTTAAGGCTAGATATGTAATATTTTATATTTTGTAAACCATATAGTCTTTAAAGAAAAGAATAGATTAATTAGAAAAGGAGTCATAGGGTAGAAAAGACTAGTTAGAATTAAAAGGAACCAATACAGGCCTAACCGATAGAAAATTTAGGGATTTAGAAACCATAAGAACTGGCTTAAGAAATAAATAGTTTTCATCATAATATGATGAAATAACATTAGTAGATTAATTAGATAAAGTTAGTTTGATTAAATCTTTGATAATGTATGATTCAAGGCTTCTGTTGATCATAATTTTAATCGAACTTTGTCAAATTGTTTTACATCCCTGTAACCTTAAAGAAAATATTTTTAATGAAGAGTAGAGTCTAAATTTTAGTGTGAAGGTGTCAATTTTTGAAAATATGAAGAAATAGGCTTAAATGATAGAATTAAAATTTAAAGGCAAAATTGATACTTTTCAAAATTATAAAACCCTAGTCTTCCTATATAAATATGTGGCGCCACTCTCTTCTCCCTTATTTGGAACTGACCTAGGGTAGCCACCAAGACACTCTTTTGTGCATGAGAACTAAGAAGGAAGGAAGGAGAAAGAAGCTATTTCTAAGTAAGTAAACATGGCAACTTGGAATATGATGTAATTGTAAACTTTTTCTACTCCTTTTACTCTTTCTCTTGATGGCTTTGTTTTCTCAAAAGAGTGGATTTTGTGGCTAAACCCTTGGGTAAAGAAGCTCTTTTAAATAAACCAATTATGCCAAAATAATCTTCATCAAGAGTACTTTAAAGTGAAGTATGATTTAGGCTAGGAAAATTATGTAATCTTGGAACCCTAGCCACATGTGTTTGGCCAAGAGAGAGGGTGAGGAAAGGAGATTTGAGTTTGATAAAACCATGGTGAAACTAAGGATTTTAAAGAGTGAAGAATAAGAATATGTAATTAGAATTGATAAAGAGCCAAAAGAATGACATAGGGCTCACTTAGGGTTTGGTTTGACCTTGAGAGATTCAAAACCTTAAGAGAGTTAATTAATTCTTCTAATATCCTAATTGAGTTAGATATGAAGTATGGATGCCCTAATGCCTTGAAATTCTCTAAGAATTTAACAAAACTACCAAGTTGGTACTTATATAGGGTGTCTCAGCCAAGACAAGGTTTGGGTACCTAAGAAATTGTTTCATTGATTCTAAGGTTTTGAATGGTCTAGATATGAAATATAAACACTAGTGGAGTGATTAGAATAAATTTAGAAACTCTATTTTTGAAAGTGAAAAGTTAGAATTCAAGGATGCCTAATAGAACCATATGGCTCTAAGCATATTTAATTATACTTTTGATGACTTTAATGAATTCCATTAGAATTATGAAGATAATCTATGGTAAGATTTTGAAGCCTAGAAGTTCAAATTCGAAAGTTACTCTTTAAGGCATCCAAAGAGACTATAAGCTATATCTAAAGACTTAAATATGCACTTGAATGTTAACATGAGATTAAATATGTCTTAATTGATTGTTTTATGCTTTAATTGATGTATCTAAGCCTAACAAGTGGAACCACCTCAAAGTGTGTGTGTAAGGTCATGGAAATCAAGAAAGGAGAGTAAGGAAAATTGAATTGAATTGAATTGAATTGATTAATAAGGTAACTTTTCCTTCATTCTTATAGATATGGTTCATTTGCTTGAGTATTTTAGTTGCTTGTGTGTATTGGTTGCAATTATGTAACTTATTAATTGTTTGAATATAATATACAATTGCGTGACACTTATTTGCACTTGTGATTGGAGTTGCTCTTTAATAGATGAGACTATGCCAAAAGTCTCTTGATATTAGGTGACCAAAAGCCTTTAAATGTGGGTGAGACTAAACCAAAAGTCCCTAGATATTGGATGAGATTAGGTCAAAAGCCCTTAGAGTATGAATTTTCTTACTTGAGCCATGAGACCCTAGAGCATAGATTGTGCTTTGGCTATGATTACATGACATGTATGTTTGCTTCCATGTACTTGAGTGAACCATATGTGTGTTTGAATATTGGATTAGTCATTGAGATTATTTGAATCTCACTCTTCCTTATTATCACTAACCATGACTAGGTGATATTCAAAGCAAAGGCAAAAATGATCAAAAGGCCTAGAGAAGTTGTTTATGACAAAATATTTAGCCTAAGACATGTTATTGTATATGTGACTATGTAACCCTATATTTTGATGTATTGAAATGTAAACATGTTCAAAAGTATTATACCATGATTATTTGACCATGAGATGAATGTATAACATGATAGAATATAATTTTGCATATGAGGTTCCATAAAGTTTATGTATATTCTTACATGTGAAATAGTGATTTTTAGTTGTAAGGTAAATTTCTTATGATGAATCAATGCTACATGATACAAATAAGAATTGAAATTTGCTCAAGGTGAGTCATTTAGTATCATTTGAAACCAAAATTTTAATCATTTGAACTATAAAATATTCCTCCACCTTTGACAAGCCTTACTGATTGAATTTAGAGTTAAAATTTGGCAAACAATTAGAGAACATTTAAAATTTTCTATAGAGCTAATATTAGAATTTTTTGAGTTCTATATAATATTTTGTAAATTTTCAAAATTGGCCTCAAAAAACTGTCAAGTGTAGTTACTGTTTGTACCAGACAAGTCTCAAATTTTGAGCTTTTTGGAAGGCCAAATGAATTCATTTTGACCTAAAATTTTTATAATAGAAATTTTATATTATAAGATTTCTAAGGACATCTAATTTGCATTAATCAAAATTGTGTAACTTAAGTTATAAATTTTTGAAGTTTGGACATCATTAGGTATTTTGTGGCCAAAATGTGCAAATGGCTAATTCCATGGACTTTATTCTTACCTACATGCTATCTTGATTGTAACAAATTAGTTATGGATGAACTTGTGAGATGAAATGTTCAAAATCTATGTTTAAACATTATGAAGCCCATTGATGCCTTTAGTTACCAAAATTTTTGCTGCTAAAAGTCTTGTTACCAAAATTTTGCCATGAATGAACTTATATAAATAAAAAGAATATATAATATGTTATGTTGTAACATTTTTGCATTAGCAAAAGCTTATAGAATTTTTTTTAAAGTACTTTATTTTCTATGCCAAAGCTTTCACCACCTAAAGAAACTAAAAATTCCATAGCAATTTCTGTTGTCTATCTTCTCAAATCCAATCTTGCTACTGTAAACAAAAATCTAACAATGATTATTAATAATTACATAAGTGATCATATCTTATCCCTATTGTAAGACTTCAATATGATTTAGTTCAACAACATATTTTCAAAAGTCTTGTACAAAATAGAACCTTTAAAGTACTGAAATTGAGGTGAAGTTGACCTTTATGATAATGGACTGATTTGTTTCAGCTGCAACATAAAACAATAGAAATCCTTTAGAAATATAAAGTACGTTATACTTGTATAGCATATTAATTTAAAAAGGAGTTAAAAACAAAGAATTTCATTTGCTTCTCATGATCTCATTATAAGCTACATTTACCATAGCATAGACATGAGGACCATTCATAAATATTTGTCTATATGCCATGGCATAATAATTTGCATTAATCTAGACATCTTTGAAGGACTAAGTGCTATAAATTGTGAGATGATCAGAGACCTATGCAATAACCAAAAGGGTTTGAGCTGACCTCATGCAAAAGTTGCATCCTAGCTATAGTGTTTGCCTCGTGCACTTTTTTATTAAAGATATACAACTATAGGAAAGGAAATAATAATGAAAACTAAAAGGAAAAAAAAAAGAAGCCATTGCCTAGTCATTGTAAAGATATGCAAATGTAGATAATGGCATTCTTTCTAAACCAAATCTATAATTAGGCTATCTATAGATAATTGCTATGAACCACCTAATTTTTTAACATCTCTGTTCAAAGATGAATTGTCAACAAGAATTTGAGAGAGAGGATATATATATATATATATATATATATGCATATAGACAACCAATTACATGTAAAAGTGTCAATAATTTACACTTTTTATCAATTATTGTCATGATTATTGTGAAATGAATTATAATTTGATATGCAACCAATTCATGTTATCCAATAAAGAAATAACAACATGTTCTTGCAAAAAAGAAAAATAACAACATTTGGCAAGGTGGGATTTCAGCAAAGAATTTATTCCTGTGGATGAATCTACATTAAAAAGAAAAACATAAAACAATGAGGTTTGAAGGAGATGAACAGAAACAAAGAAAACTAAAAGAAAGTAAGGAGATTTGAAAGTTTAAGTGATGAAAGGATTTAATGTTAAAGACATATATAGATGATTAAAGGGAAAGAAAGAATAGTTAGTAGTGAAAGGAAATTTATAAGTGGTTGTTAAGGGGAAATAATATAATTGCACAAGCATTAAGATTGAATGTGAATTGATGGTATGTTATATGAATATGAGCTCCAATGCAAGTTATGTTAGAAACGTCATTGAACCACATAGTAAAAATAAAGAAAACCTGGTAAAGGATTATTATGGGTTTTAGAAATTTTCCTTTAAGACATAATTTTTTGTTATGCTTAAAGGCTTGTTACCTAAATTATGGATTAGTATTTTTAAACCTGATTTCCTCTCAACCTAGAAAGAGCAACATAAAGTTGGTTATGTGTGAACACTAGTTTGGGAAGATAAAGACTAACATTTATGAGTGATTGTCTTTGACTTTTATTTATTCTCATTGCAAAGGGTATGATTAAAGGTAATTGTTTTTTGCTTTACTTGAATGGCCACCTTGTGTCATATGGTGTTATATTCATTCTTGGGATGTGCACTTTTTGCCCAATAAAACTTTTAATAATGATTATAGCTTAGATTACATGTTTCCCAAGTGGGTAAAAATTAGTTAAGTCCTATTGTAGAGTCTTAAGGCTTGATCAATTTTTCTAAGTAACATGATAGGAACACTAACTTTTAGGGTGAGCTTGCAAGGTGACACACTAGGTCAATTAAGGTTGATGAGAAATTTACAAGCCAATAGATTGGCAAATGAATTTTGATTTATACTTGATTCATAAGTTGTGTCATAACTAAAATATTCTTTTTCTTCCCTATGTGTTAATGACAACATAAAACTATTAACCCTGTCAACAATGTCAATTTTAAGTGCAAGGATTGCAAAGTCTTTAAGGTAAGTACAGTTAGACAAGTTTTCTTTTAAAGAAAGGTATGTGTAGCAGACAATTCCAAATACTGGATCATCATATTCAAAAAGTAGCAATTTTAGAGGTATGTCAATATCAATTTCTCCATCATGAGATTCTCTTATTTTTCCATCACCAATATTAAGGATTTATTCAAAGAAGCCTTTGAGCTCTTTAACTTCATCTGAAGCTTGACCACAATGTAGTCACATGTTCCGAGATAAAGTAAAGACATGGCAATGACTCTATAATTAAGATGAGTTAATTAAAGAAGAAACAATATTAGCTTAAATGCCTTTTAGAATGACACGTAGTATTTGTCAAAAATCTCCTCTCATTACAAATGATTTTCCTCTAAAAGGCATAGTGTGGCTATTTGCATTTTCAACCTCATTGTTCAATCTAAAGCTTCAAAGCATTGTTTATGGACAATAAGGGCTTTATCCCAAATTATCAATTTTGTTCTCTACAGAAGTTCTACTATTTAAGATCCTTGTTTAGTATTACAAATGGAAAATTTTGTTATAGTAAGTAGGATTGTGAATCTTGAGTAAGCAGTCTTTCCTCTAGGAAGAAGCATGGCTATAATTTCGCTTGATGCAACTATAAGAACAATGTGACTTTTAGATCACAACGTTGATGTCAATGCATTCCACAAGAAAGCTTTTCTAATACCACTATGACAATAGACAAAGAAAGTATTTCCATCATTATTTAAAGCTGAATTCATGATTAGCTCAAAAGTTAAACATTATTCAATATTCATGGTTGAAAGCAACTACTAGTCTTTTTTTGTAAGGTGTAACGCCCAGTACGTTGTAAAAACATCGAAATGGGCCAGTTTGAAAAGTAAGTCCCCTGAGATGAATGATTCAAGAGTAAATAAAATTTGGATAAAATTTTAAATAATAAAAAATAAGGATTTGAGCTTTGAGTTGCCTAAAAACCAGGACCGAAGTGATTTGAAAAATTTGCCAAAAGGCCACTGGCATTTTCGTAAATAAGTATAATTTTGGGAAAACACCTCAGAGGGCTTTTTAAATGAAAATTTTGAGTTGCCCAGGGTTATCAAAGGCTCCAAAAACCATGGAAAGCCCCGAGACCGATGAAGCCCCTCCGGTGTACTTTTTTTGACGTCAGTTAACTTTAACTTTGACCAATTTGTTCGAGAAATTTTAGTTCCGATTTGAGTGATTTCAAAGGCATTTTATTAAATTGGGAACCTAAATTTTATGATGAAAAATACAGTTCTAAAAAAGGAGCTAAAACGAAGTCAAATCAGAAATGACATTATGGAAGGGCAAAAATGGAAACAATTTGCAAAAAGAAGCTTCTAAATGCCACTTTTAACTCCACGTTCTTCCTCTCCCTCCTTAAACTGACTTTCTTCTACCCAAATATCAGAAAAGAGCTACAGTCTTGGGTGCACAAAGAGGGAGAAAAGAGGGAGGAAAAAAAGCCAAGGAAATGTGAGAAAGTGTAGGATTTTGCTACTTTTTCCTCTTGAAACTTCAACCTCCTCTTCTTGCTTCATCTTTCCATGGTTTTAAAACAATTTTTGCTGCTAATTTGGGGTTAGACCAGAGGAGAGAAATTCGAAATTCAAGGAGGAGGAAGAGGGAAGAGGAAGAACTCTTGAAGAAGGCTTGATTTAAGGTGAATCCTTGACTTTCCATCACCTCTCCTTCTTGTTCTCTTAGTGTGTGTGTGTTTGGTCAGACCAAAGCCATGAGAGGGGAGGAGATTTTGTTTTGAAATGAGAGAAAATTAAGAGTTTTAAACCATGGGGAGTTGGGAAATACCAATAAATTGCATGAAAAACTAGTAAAACTCAAGTTGAAATAGTGTAGGGTACTTGAACATAGTTTAAAATTCGGGTTGATTTAAGACTTTCCCATCATATGTGAGTATTTGTTTGAGTTTCTAAGACTCCTAAGGAGCCTCCCAAGTTCCCCATCCATTAAGAAAAAAATCTTAAACTCTATAGGTCTTTAATAGAAGCATAAATCGATCAAGACCCTTAGAGATAGCTAGGGGATGTTTTAAATGATTCCAAACTTGATTTGGGACTTTATATGATAAAAGAAGATAGGAGAAGCCCTTAGAAAAAATTTAGAAGCCTTAGGTTGGGAGATGAGGCAATGGCTTCCATAATATAATCTTATGAAGCAACATAGACCTAGGTTTGTGAAAGTGAGTGTGTGATGGTTTCAATGACCTTAAATGAGGTCAAGAGGTCTAAATATGGTAAGAGAATGGAACCAATAATGTTAATTATGGTAGTTGTTTCATTAGGTCATTAATGGAATAATATTGTGACAAATAGCATAAAGTGTATTCTTGAGAATGAGTTGGAAGTCCTAGCTTGTTCCAAGAGTATAATTAAGTGTTGTTTCTTGTAAATAGGCCAAGGAAATCCAACCCTACCTTCTTGTGCTTGTGGAACCGAAACGGAGAAAGAATAAATAAATTAAAACTTGAATTTGCACCAAGGTAGCTCTCCACCTTTTCTTATTGCATATGTGTCATTGTGTGCTTGTGTGTATGTTTGAGACATGCCACTTGATTCTATGTTGCTATTTTGGTACCAATATGCTTTTTTGAATGTCATTGAATTGTGGTAATGGCTCATAAGAGTGAGGTAGTGCCAAAAGTCTCTTAATGTAGGTGAGGAGATGCCAAAAGTCTCATGGCATGGGTGAGACAAAGCCAAGAGTCCTTTAGATGGGTGAGGCTAAGTTAAAAGTCCTGAGAACTAAGAATGAGGCAATTTAAAAGTCCTAGAAATGGGGTGAGTTTGTAACACAAAAATGTGAAAGTGGAATGCTTCATGAATTAATTGATTGCAACTTGTACCTTTGACATGTTATGTGCCTTGAAAATGTGCTTGAATAGGTGTATGAGCTATTGAGATTCAATGAATCTCACCCTTCCTTTCTCTCATCTTATATGATCTAGGTAAAGTCCAAGATCCAAAGGATGGAAGCTAAGGAGCTTAAATCTCTATCTTTTGGCAAATCTTCCTATTTTTGATATACTAGAAGGTCTAAAATGTCAAAGTTTATACATATATATTATTTTTAAGTCATGACACTTTGAACAAGTGTAAAACTATATAAAGATAGTATATGTATCAAAAATAGAGTTAAATGAATGGCATTGTACAATTTGACCCTTTGGGAGCTCACTTGTGCATGTATGTTTATAGGAGTGACATAATGAATTTGAGTTGTATGATGATTCAGACCTTATGAGAGGCCCATTTATGTTACATTTATGCTTTTTAAGTTGCTCAAATGTGTGTGGAGCAATGTAGAGCTCGTTTGGACCAAATTTGCCTCTTGTTAGGACCAAAAGTGCCATAATCTTGAGCTATAGCAAAGTCTGAGCAAATGACCTCTTCTTGACTTAAAATTTTTCATAAAATTAGAAATTTCCTAGAGCTTTTAGGAAGCCAAAGATCAGGTTATTTGGAGATCTGTGAAATTTTCTATGATTTTTCAAAGTTGATACCAAAATTTCAGATTTGCACCAGTACTATTTATTTGGTCAGTTGTGAAATTGTGTCATCTGAGGGGCAAACATGGTCCAATGGCTACAAAATTTTATATTCAGAAACTAAATATTCACAGTGACTGTAGCAACTAGAAGCACCTCATTTGGAGGTCTAAGCTAAGAGATATGAATTTTTGAATTTCTGGAATAGCACCAGTAGCGTAGCATGACCTGAGTCACTGTTCCATTGAATTTTAGTAGTTGAACGTACTTTCTCTAGTTTGAGTCTATTTTTACCATAAATTTAACATTCATATATTTTCAAATTGGTATCATTTGCATGGATTGAATTTTTTTGGAATTAATTGGACATTTTCAAAGTTTATAATAGACACTTGCATTAGTACCAATAGCTATCCGAACCTTTGCACATTTTTGCTTGTCAAACACTTTCTATGTTATGTTTTATGGCTTAGAAATATTTTTGAAATAATTTAGACATGTTTAGATTTCCAAAATGGCCAAGAATGCATGATTTCAATTTTAGAATTAGTTATGAATTTTGAAACTTCATATAAGTAATTTGAACCAATAGCCCAGATAGTAGCAACCTCAGTGGCTTTTCAAATGTCAAATGTTCTCCCATTAATGATTCATGAGCTGAAATTATTTTTACCATGGGGTAGACATCTAGAGCTTTCTGTAATGGTAAAGTTTGTTGGGTTTCAATTTCTGTGGATTTAGTTATGAATTTTCGAAATTGTGACCAAAAAAACTGAAATTATGGCAGAAAATAATAGTGTGAGTTTGATGCTCCTCTTTGAATTCCACAAGTTGTGGGCCAACTTTGGTATGCAAATAAATTTTATTTATGTAATTAAATATGAGAATATGATGTATGAGTTCATATGGTTCGTGTGACACCAAATGAAACTTTCATACGCGGCGCAACGCGAAATAAGGCATTATTTTAATGTCAATTTTTCATTCCCTTTGTGCAATTCATAATGTGAGACTTAAAAATGATAGGAAATAAGTTAGAAATATATGATGTTACATAAGGCATCTTGATTGCAGCTTATTTGTTTAGCAATAAGTCTAGTATTTGTATTGGGAATGGAAGAAGATAGAATAGGTAGTGAAGGATAGTTATGTAAGCTTTGGCCATTATTCTATCAAAGTTTATCTATTTCAATGAGTGCAACATTAACTTTTTTAGAAGAGGAGACCTGAAGTACTGCAAAAAAGAAAATTAAAGTTGTTGATAAGGAATGAAAGACTGATAGCATGAAAGATTAGTTTGTGTATGGAAGTTTAATTGCAAACATGCAATAAAATAAAATAAAAACTATAATTAAAAAAATAAAACTAAATCTAGAGTGATTAATATGATGATATGTGCTAATATAATAGTATCAGTTTAGTGGTAGATGTGAATAGTTAGAGTAGTAAGGGAATATATAGGTATTGAGAACATAAACCAATGGATTGGTTGTTTTTTATTTCAGTGTATAAAAGGTCCCTAGACAAGAGATTTGATGTCTTGTTCCAAATAATTTTAGGTTTAGATAAACTATTGCAGAAGAGCATACTGACAAATAGAACTTGTAAGAAATGGCCACTACCCCATGTGAAGGCAACTTGGACAATAGTGACATATTCTTGATCATCATTAAGGAGTCCTAGATCATAACATGCTGATTAGAAAGATGAGTGAATAGTGTTGCCAACTTTTTTTATACCATCAAAACACATGGGTCCTTTCACCTTATTATGAAACATTTTGAGTGGAACAATTCGCCATTACTTGGAGGCAGATATGTTAAACATCTAATAGAAAAGCCTCTTTTCATAGGTCCACTTTCTTAGTCTAGAATTGAAGACAAAATATATAGGGAACTCAAGGTAAGTTAAGTTCCAAGCCCTTAAGTATAGTCTATTTGTTTCTAGCTAGGAAAGGATCATTGACTATTAAATTCTAGGCTTTTGTAAGACTTCTTTAATTGTATCACTATCTTTAAAGACAATAGACCATTCAAGAGGCAAGTGAAAGCTTAATCTTTCAATAGAAGGTTTCTTATGGTAAATGTCAAAGGAGAAGATTCTCTGGGATGCTCCATAAGCTAAGATATATTGACAATCATAATAATGCTTGATTTCATTAGGTTCAATAATGCTATCATTTTGATGAGCATTGTCGTACAAAGTGAAAATAATTCAGTCACTTCCTTTGCTTATATATTTGAAAAGATACTTGTTTGATCTTGATTGCTTGCACTTTTCAATGTTCAGATGAACTTCAAAAAGCTTCGATATAAATGGATTGTAAGAAACTACATAACAATTATCAAGATGGACACTATTTTTTTCTATAGTTTGGCCATCATCTCTTCTTTTATATGTGGGGAAGACATCGTTGTTAATGGATGTTGTAGGAACGAATCTCTTAAGGAAATGTTCAATGCATTTTTTTCTTTCATACAAGGACATTTTGGATTGGCAACCCCATACAGTCCTTGTATCAAATTTAATCAACTTATACAAAAGGGGATTTGATTTGTTATCTAGTATTTCAGCACAAATGATCTTGTAAAGATCTTCAAGCATTGGTATTTATCTCCAGGCACAAGAAATAATAAGATGTAAGTATATAGAATACCCTTTTTTTTTTGGAACTCAATAATGTACATATTTGCATGACAAAGAAAGGAGTAGTTGGAAATGATTAAAGAAAAGGAAAAATCATGAAATTTGTTTTAAAAAAGAACTTTGTGGTGAATTGCATATGTATATGATTTGCTTTGATTGTCTTAATGAATTTATTTTCTTTGATAACTTTCATTAGTTGTTGAAGTTTTAACTTGAAAATCCTGCACAAAATATCTATATGATCATTTGGTCTCAGTCCACTATGGGTAGCAAAGTGTTTGATTTCTGGCCAATCTAGGTTAAAGGTGAAAGTTAAGAACAAATCAAGGTAACCTACCAACCCATAAATAGCCATTACATCTTATTAGTTCTAAACCATACACTGTTCTTCTCTTCTAAAACTTGATAGTAAAATCACTTGTTTACCTATCAATGTTGCTTGTTTGTCACCTCTATATAAAGCATCAATTAGCCCTTTATAGAACTCAACCTTTAGGGTTTTTATGATGAATATGTATTAAGTCTTTAATTCCATCATGGTGTAGTTGTCAATAATGAATTGGTGGAGGAGACATCAAGTGTGCAATAGAACAAACATCTCATTGTTTCTATTCATTAGATGGAAAGTTAAGAATTCTTGAATTGTCACCTCTGTTCATTTGTTGGAGCCTTCATGGGGAAATTCCCAATGGTAGATGTCATCTCTATATCCTTCCTCTCTATATGGAAATATTATAGGATATTGCAATGGATGGTAAAAAGGATACAACTTATTGATCTATTGAAGATCTCCAAATTGGCTTTCAACAATAATGTCTCAAGCAACATAGCTTAAGTCAAAATTCCCAACAATTAGTGTTGCAACCTCTAATGTAGTAGGCAAATTATATAGTCGAGCATCTTTATCCCTCTTATAAAGCAAGCATAATTTTGTATGCTTGGGATCTTTTAGCTATCAAATGGAAGCTTTTAACAAAGGGATTGAATTCATCAAGCATTGCCTTAATTTTGTCAAAATATTTTGGAAGCAAATCTTCATGTTGGTCATTAAATCTAAAAGGCAAATACTAATGAAAAATGAAAATTGAAAGAGGGATGGCAAAAAAAAAGTGGAAAAAATTCCAAAATGATTAGGTTGAAGTAAGCTTGACAATGGATAATCTATTATTGATTTGATTTTTAGTGTCATAGATATAAAGCTAAGAAAAAACTTGTCTAGCTCCTTGACTTGGAATAAAATTTCCAATTTGATGATAATTTTGTCTGCCTAGCATAAAAGTATAAGGACCAAGAGTGGAGATAACATATTTGTCAATTTTACTTCTTATTGATGTAAAAAAAAAACATCGTGTTGTATGCTCGGATGTGTTGCAAGAAAATTTTTGACTAGCTTGAATTCTTATTGAAAAATAGTTCTTGCAAGTAGGGAGGCAGAGAATGATGCAAAGGCAATTGAATTTTGCCTTGGTTGCAATACAAAGAAAACTATGGGCTTGATAAATTAGTTGATTTATTCTCTTTCATTGTACCACAGGTTTGCATTACAGTTGGTGTAGACATGACAATGATCTCCTTCATGCAAGTAATCTAGAAAAAATAATAATCAATGTTATGTATAGTGAAGGAAAGTAGAGGGATATAATGATGGATTGATGAGATCATTTTCTGTAGCTTCTTCTTGAATCTTTGATAAAGAGATATATAGAGGCCAAAAAATGGCAAAAATGTAACTATTGGGTAAGAGATGATAAAAAATGCATATTCAGGTAGGAATACAACAACCACACAAAGTTATAGAGATTGTAAATGTTTCCAATGACATAAGAGATTTAGCATGGTTTTATTCCATATGAACAATTCGTATGTCAATTGTTTTTTAATGGTAGACACATATATGAGAAGTAGTCATCAGAAATAATTAGCAATACAGCAAATGATAAGATGAAAGAATGATTTATACTTGTAATGTGTGCATGAGCCGATTGTGTATTTAAGTTAAAACCAGTGGTGAAATGGTCAGGTTGTCTTGAAGAAGCAGTAAGTGATGAAGCAAAAAGCTAGTAACTAGAGTGAAGTGCAATATAAAAAAGAATGAAATTGATAGATAAAATGATCATAAAGTAAGTAAAAAAATTTAACTTAGATATAGTAGATAGAATTATTATCACTATGCATTGACTAGTAGGTAAAACATATAAAGAAAAACAATATATACCTACAAATGTGACTTGAACCTGGCTCTTAAAATTGACATGTGTGTTTATAATATCTCTTGAAAACTTTTTGCTCAGGTTGATTAAATAGAGTTGCACTATTAGTTGAACCTGGATTAGTGGTTGAAATATTATTCAATAAACAATCATGTCAAGATTTAATACTAACAACATTAACAATGGCAAAACTATTGAGAGCTGTGAAATAATAAAGTGGGTACCATCAATTGCTTGAATTGAATTAACTATAGTTACAATGCTTTTCTTTAGTTTATGATGGATGTACCTGTTGGCAACCTTGGGGATACTTACAAATAGGTAAAATTGTGTTAATACATTATTAACTGGAAAAGGATAATGTGATTGAGAAGATCCTACAATACAAGAATCAATGAAGATTGAATGTATATAATGTTGTGTGTGGGTGAAAATAGGATAATATAGAAATAGTCATATGTCTTTGATCCAAAAGTAATACAATAGAAGGAATATAGAGGATATTATTCAATATAAGATCATGTTAAGGAATAACATGAAGAAAATAAAAACAAAATAGAAGGAAGAATAAAAAAGCGATTAAAAGAATGAATGTTATATATATGAATTTAGATTCACAACAATGCTCTTGATATTTCTTGGCCTATGATAGCGAACTCTGTAAGCAAGACTAGAACCACTCTTCATTTTAGGCTTTATAAGGGGGTGACCTTTGCATTTTATTGTTGATGTATTATGTTCTTGGTTAACAGGTCCTAATCGACAAATAATTAAAGCTATTTAGATAATTGATGTGCTTGAATGGAATACAAATCAATAAAATTGAATAATGAATAAGGAAAGTGAATTTGTTGAAAAAAGCGAGTTGCATCAAAAGTATGCTTATGAAGGTGAAAAGAATTATGTATTGATTGTAACAATTTTTAAGGGGCAAAAGCTTGTAAAATTGTAAAAGGCATGGGGCAATGAATAAGTGACACAATAACACATGCCATTAATTAAGATGTTATCAATTCAGGAAGGAGAATAATATATACCATTAAGTAAGTCATCAAATTGCCTATCTATGTTAAGAACATTACTTGTAATATCTATTAAAGGCATTATTGGATAGTGATGACACGTAGTGATTGGTGTACTCAACTTGTGTTGGGATCAATAGATATTAAACAATGAAGTAGATTTCATTGATCCATTAGTTGTGGATATAATGTGAGAAGAAATGTCTAAATTATTAATCACAGATCAAACTTGAAGGAAAATATCTGAGGACACTAAAGTGTATGTTAAACTACTAAGGTCTAGTCGTCTTAAGGAAAAACTTAGAAGGAATCATTAGTAGTAAAGTGTGAAAATAGAGTTGATGGCTAAATTTGAGAGTATAAACAAATAGAAAAAAAAATATTGCCATAAAGATTCTGTAGCAGTGCTGAGATTTGGTTAGTATGCATTGAATTTGAAGTTTTTATTGGTCCTCCTATGTTGATATTTGGAGTCCCTAATAGAAAGGGAAAAGGTAATGAGACATTAATTAATGTAAGCATTTAACATTGCAATGTTAAAGTGATTTGAGTGTAGATTGTAATGTCCAGTATTCTTGAAAACGTAGAAACATGCCAGATATAAAAAGGGAGTCCTCTAAATAGAAAGATTTGATGCCAAATAAAATTAAGATAAAATTCTAAATAATGGGAAATGAGGATCCAATGCTTAAGATACCCAAAAATCAAAGTTGGAGTAACTAAATAAAATTAGACAAAAGGTAATGCATTTTTGTAATTTTGGATACTTTTTAGAAAACTCAAAGGAGGGATTTTTAAATAGAAAAATTGAGTTTTTTGAGTTCTTAAAGGTCCTGAAAATCATAGGAACCTCTAGAATAGTTCAAACACCTCTAATTTACGTTTTAGAGTTTTGGTTGACCCGAACTATAACCAGTTCATTCGAAAAGGTTTTTAATACAATTTGAGTGAAACCAAAAGTATTTTATAAGTTAGAGGACTTAAATTTTATGATGAAAAATATAGTTCTAAAAAAGGAGTTAAAATAAGCCCAAAAAGAAATATCAAAGAAAAGGGGACAAGAATGAAATTTTTAAAAGAACTTTTAAGAAGCTTCTTCTTATATATGGCGTCCTCCTTCTCCTCTCCATTTAACTAACATATGTTCTATCCCAAAACAAAGGAGAGACCAACAGAGAAAGGCACATAAGAAGGGAGCCATGGAGGAAAGGAAAAAGTCTAGGAAAAAAGTAAGAAAAGTATGGAAATTCATGCTCCTTCCTTCGTTAAACTTGTTCTCCTTCTTCTCTTCTTTCTTTCTATGATTTTAGTGTTTGATTTGGGACTATTTTGGGACTTGTTCAGTAAGGAAAGGTTAGAATTTGAAGGAAAAGCTTGTAGAAAAGGAAAGAGCTCTTGAAAAGGCTAAGAAACAAGGTAAACTTCATGGCTTTTCTTGCTTCCTTTTCTTTGTTCCTTCTTGAGTAAATTTTGACCAAGTATAGCCCATCCTATAGGAGATGAAACCTGTAACAGCCAAGAAAAAGAAAAGAAATGAGAAAAGAAAAGGAAAAGAGAAAGCTGGAAAATTTTCGAAGAGCTGAGAATTTTCTAAGTCTTCTCGCCATAGCGAGAAATGACCTCGCCATAGCGAGAATGCCCCCTCGCCGTAACGAATATGCTTCTAGCTATAGGGAGTGCGGTATTCCATACAAAAACCAGGGAGTTGCTCGCCATAACAACGCCATAGCGAAGGCAGAGGTCTGGAACAGACGATCTCGCCATAGCGACGCCATAGCGAAGGTCTAGAATAGACACGAGCTCGCTGTAGTGACGCCATAGCGAAGGCCGAGGTCTGAAACAGACACGAGCTCGCCGTAGCGAGGGTAATGACTCGTGTAACAGCCAAGAAAAAGAAAAGAAAAAGAAAATAGAAAAGAAATGAGAAAAGAAAAAGGAAGGAAAAGAAAAGCTGAAAATTTTTGGAAGCTAAAAATTTTCTAAGTCTGCTAGCTACAGCCTAGCTATAGCGAATGTACCTGCTCGCTATAGTGAGAAATGGTCTAGCTATAGCGAGACTGCCTTCTAGCTATAGCGAGAAAGCTTCTAGCTATAGCGAGTTCGGGCACCCCCATACAAAATCCAGGGAGTTGCTCGCCGTAGCGAACGCCATAGCGAAGGCAGAGTTCTGGGACTTATTCGAGCTCGCTGTAGCGAGGGTTATGGCTCGCTATAGCGAGGGTTAGTCTGGAAAAGCGTGAAAATAGAGGATTTGACTTTTTAAACCATCCCAACTCATTCTTTCACTCTGTAACCGACTTAAGCTCACTTTAAGAGAGAGAAAAGGGCGAAGGAGAGAGAGAGAAGCTTAGGAGAGGAAGGAAGAACAAGAAAGGTAAGGAATTCCATGGCTTTTCTCTTAGTATGTTACTCTTCTCCCCTTATCCTCTCTTCCCACGGTTTTAATAGTTAAAGTAGCCATGTTTTGAGCTTGGTTCAGAGGAGGGAGAGTGGAAAACCACTCTTAAGGGAGGTTAGAAGTCATGTAGCCTTCTCTTCCTTGCTTTCTCTTCTTAAGAGTTGAGAGCTTGAGAGAAGAGAAAGAGTAGCTAATGAATTCTAGTGAGAGAAAGAACCCTAGCTTGACATGCTTAGTAGGGTTGCTAGAAAGAGATCCCTAGCTTAAGAATCAAGTGTTAAGGTATTAATTCCATGCTTTTGTGTGGTTAGGCTCAAGAGAAGTTCCCCCACCTAGAAGTTGTTGTGAAACCAACAAGGGAGGAGACAAGTTGAAAGAGCAAGTAGTAAATAGCCAGCAAAGGTAGTTCTCTCCACTTTCTCTCATGCATAATTGTGTGTTTACATTGTCTTGCTTGTGTGTATGAATGAGATGAGCTATGAGAAGTGTGTTAGCATGATTATGTGATATGATTGAGATGATGTTTTAAATGCTTGATTGGTTTGCTTGAGGAAATGGGAAAGTCAATAACCTTATAGCCAAGGTGAGGATGAGCCGAAGCCCTAAGTTGGTTGAGCCATGTCTCCCAAAAGTGAGGTTGACTCCCAAAGAGTAAGGGTGAGTCTAAGTAACTCTAAAAGTATGGGAAGGCAAATCCAAAAGCCATAAGGGAAGGGGTGAGGCCGATCCAAGTACTCAGCAAGCTTTTGAATGTATCCATGGTCATTTCACATGTTTTAAATGTTTTCTATCATGTTTTATATGCTAACATGCCATACATACATAATGAGACTTGTTGCATGCAATATATGTATGTTTGAATGAGAGTTGAACTACTGAGATTCTCCGAATCTCACCCTCCCTCTCCACCATCCAACCATGTCAGGTGGCCCAAGTGAGATTAGAGATGGGAACAACCACCACCAAGCATGAAGCTAGGGATAGAGATGAAGAAAAGTGCAAAGTTTTGTAGTACATTGTATATGAGAATTGTACATGAGATGTAAATGATGTATATGATGTAGCATGTACAAATGTTGTAAGACAATGTATGTATTAATGATGAATGTATGAGAATGAGATTCATGATGAATGAAAGGGCATGGTTGAATGAGAAATGATCCATGATAGCCTAGTATATAAGGGTGCATAAGTGGGCATGTGGTAGTGAGTTTCCCCAATCTAAGTTATTAGATACTTGAGGCATGATTGATAGCTCCTATAGATGCTTTCTCATGTGCTCAAAGAGTCACAGAAGTAGAAAACTTAAGATGGGACCCCATTAGCCACACTTTTAGCCAAGAAAGGGTCATTTTGCACATGATGTCATAGAATAGCCATATGACCTCTTCTACCCATGAGATTTGACATGGAACTAGAGTATGTTTAGAGCTTTCTGGGAAGCTAGAGTTCATGTCACTTAGAGGTCTATAGCATTTTCTATGAGCATTCAAAGTTGACATCAGAAATTCGGATTTCAGAAAATCACTGTTCATTTGGTCAGTTTTGAAATCATGTCATACGAGGGGCAAACGTAGTACAATGGCTACGAAATTTTATACACAGAAACTAGATGGTCACAGTGACTTGTAGGAACTGGAAGCACCTCATTTAGAGGTCCAGAGAGGAAGTTATGCAATTTCGAAGTTCCTGCCCAGAATCAGACACCCAACCAGACCCGAGGTACTATTTCATCGGTTTCCGGGAAATTGGCTAGGTGAACTGATCTGGAGATATTTTTCTCCTCTAGCTAACATCTACATATTTCCATAGAGATAGAGTTTATGAGCATTGGATTTTTGTGGAATTAGTTAGACATTTTCAAAGTCCATATCAGTAAACTGTGACAGCAAAGAAGCCCCCTCTGACCAGTGAACTATTTCGATGTCAAACGCAGAATGAGTGAGAGATTGAGACTTCTAAGTATTTTTTAGCATGAAGTAGACGTCTCAAAATTTCTATAATGACCCAGAGCATGTAGATACGATTTTTCTGCATTTAGTTATGAATTTCCAAAGTTAGCCAAGAAAAGAAGCAAAATATGCCACTAGCGAAAATGCATGTCTCCAATCCCTTTTTGCTTTCCATGAGTTCTAAGCATATAGTAGGGATTGAAATAAGTCTCAAAAGAGTAATTGGGCAAGAGGAATCAGAGAGAGAGCTCAACCGGTCCATATTACTTATAAGTGGATCTCTACCCACACATAGTGCCATAGAGAAAGAAAGCATAAAGGAGAGAAATTGTCTCCCTTATGAATTCCGCATTGCCATATAGGCTAGAGGGCATGTTGGGTATGAGCTAGAGGTTAAGGTGTTACAACTCGCTATAGCGAGAGCGGTCCAGAAAAGCGAGAAAAAGAGAGTTTGACTTTTTAAAAGCTTCCAAATCTCTTCTTTCTTCTTCTAACCGACTCAAGCTCGACTTAGGAGAGAGAAAAGGGCGGAGGAGAGAGAGAGGAGCTGGAGAGAAGAAGAAAGGACAAGAAAGGTAAGGATTCTCATGGCTTCCTCTTAGCATGTTGCCCTTCTCCCCTTTCCCCCTCTTTCCTACGGTTTAGATAGCAAAAATGGTTAGGTCTTGAGTCTGGTTCAGAGGAGAGAAAGTGGGAAACCATTCTTGAGAGAGATTAGAAATATATAGTCTTCTCTTTCTTGCTTTTCCTTTTTTTTAAGAGCTTAAGAGTTGAGAAAAGAGAGACAATAGCTAATGGGCTCTAGTGAGAGGAAGAAACCTAGGTTGAGAAGCTCATTAGAGTTAATTAAAAGTGACCCCTAGCTTGAGAATCAAGTATTAAGGCATTAATTCCATGCTTTGTGTGGTTAGGCTCAAGAGAAGCTCTCCCATCTAGAAGTTGTTATGAAACCAACAAGGGAGGAGACAAGTAAAAGAGGAAGTAGTGAATAGCTAACAAGGTAGTTCTCTCCACTTTCTCTCATGCATAATTGTGTGTTTACATTGTCTTGCTTGTGTATATGAATCATATGAGCTATGAGAAGTGTGTTAGCATGATGATATGTTATGAATTGAAATGATGATTTATGTGATTTGTTTTGGGTTTGCTTGAGGAAATGGAAAAGCCAATAACCCTATAGCCAAGGTGAGGATGAGCCAAACCCCTAAGTTGGTTGAGACAAGAGTAAAAGGTCTCCCAAAAGTGAGGTTGACTCCCAAAGAGTAAAGGTTGAGTCTAAGGACCTCTAAAGAGTGGGTAAGGCAAATCCAAAAGCCACAAGGGAGTGGGTGAGGCTAATCCAAGTACTTAGCAAGCTCCTAGATGTTATGTATGGCCTACTCACATGTTGAGAATGTTTTTCCTTTATGCATGGCCAATTCATATGTTTTAAATGTTTTCATCATGGTTTTATATGCTAACATGCCATACATGCATGATGAGACTTGTTGCATGTGATTTATGTATGTTTGAATGAGAGTTGAACTATTGAGATTCTCCGAATCTCACCCTCCCTCTCCACCATCCAACCATGCCAGGTGGACCAAGTGAGGTTAGAGATGGGAACCACCACCAAGCATGAAGCTAGGGATAGAAATGAAGAAGAGTGTAAAGGCTTCTTGTAATGTGTTGTACATGAGAGATGTAAATGATGTATATGATGTAGCATTTATAAATGTTGTAAGAGTATTTGTAAGATAATGTATGTATGAATGATGAATGTATGAGAATGAAGCCTTTGATGAATGAAGAGGCATGTTTTAATGTGAAATGATCACTAATAGCATAGGCCATATGAGTGCATAAGTGGGCATGGGGTGGTGAGTTTCTCCAATCTAAGTTACTAGACACTTGAGACATGATTGAGGGCCCCTAGAGATGCTTTCTCATGTGCTCAAAGAGTCATAGAAGTAGAAAAACCAAGATTGGACCCTATGAACCCCACTTTTGGCCAAGAAAATGCCTTCTTGCACATGATGTCATAGATTAGCCATATGACCTCTTCTTATTATGAGATTTGACATGTAGCTAGGTTATATTTAGAGCTTTCTGGGAAGTTAGAGTTCATGTCATTTAGAGGTCCATAGCATTTTCTATGATTTTTCAAAGTTGACATCAGAAATTCGGATTTTGGAAATCATTGTTCATTTGGTCAGTTTGAGAAACGTGTCATCTGAGGGGCAAACGTAGTCCAATGGCTACGAAATTTTATACACAGAAACTAGATGGTCACAGTGACTTGTAGGAACTGGAAGCACCTCATTTAGAGGTCTATAGAGGAAGTTATGCAATTTCGAAGTTCCTGCCCAGAATCAGACACCCAACCAGACCCGAAGTACTGTTTCATCGGTTTCCGGGAAATTGGCTTGGTGAACTGATCTGGAGGTATTTTTCTCCTCTAGCTAACATCCACATATTTCCATAGAGATATAGTTTATGAGCATTGGATTTTTTTGGAATTAGTTAGACATTTTCAAAGTCCATATCAGTAAACTGTGACAGCAAAGAAGCCCCCTCTGACCAGTGAACGATTTTGATGTCAAACGCAGAGTATGTGAGACATTGAGACTTCTAAGTATTTTTAGCATAAAGTAGACGTCTCAAGCTTTCTATAATGACCCAGATCATGCAGTTACAATTTTTCGGCATTTAGTTATGGATTTTCAAACTTAGCCCAGAAATGAAGCAAAATCTGCCAAGAACGAAAATGCATGTCTCCAATCCCTTTTTGCTTTCCATGAGTTTAAAGCATATTGTGGGGATTGAAATAAGTCTCAATAGTGTAATTGAGCATAAGGATGAGTAGAGAGAGCTCAACCGGTCCATGTTACTTCTAAGTGGATCTCTACCCACACATAGTGCCATAGAGAAAGAAGCATAAGGTAGAGAAATTATCTCCCTTGTGAGTTCCGCATGTGCATATGAGTAAGAGGGCATGTTGGGTATGAGCTAGAGGTTAAGGTGTTACAAAACCTGACCAAACCAAGGGAGAAGCATAGGTATTAAAGTATGAGAAACAAGAATATGCAATGAAATTCCAAAGAAAAGCATTGGATTTCAAGATGCAAAAGTTTGGGATTTAGTTGCACCTAGGCCAATATGAAGCTTCCTAGTGGTAAGTTAAATTGTCTAAGAGTGTATATGGGTTTTCAAGACACCTAGGAAGTCTCACATGTGCCAACTCCCTAAAGAAAATTTGTAAAATCCATGGGTGCTCCTAAGCTTGCATTTTCTTGGCTTAGAGCTCTCCATGCATCTAAGGAAAGTTTTAAATTTTTCTAAAGCTAGAAAGGGACTAAATATGATAGATGAACATCAAAAGAAGCCTTGGAATAAATTTAGGAAGTAGTTTGTGAGATAGAGGTGTAGACTCCATTTTAAGACATAAAAAAGAAACTTGTATCTAGGCTCCTTGAAATAAATTTATGATGACTCCAAGGAGTCTAAATGAAGTCAAAAGACTTAGATTGAATTAGAAAATGGAGTCAAGATTATGAATTCTAATAGTTGTTTCATTGTGTCTTGTATGGAACCAAAATTGTGTTTTAGAACCAAGTAGCCTTACATAGAGTTTATCAAAAGCTAAAGCTTGTTCCTATGATTGAAATATGTCTTATTTGTTGTGTCTAGGCCAAGAGAACCAAGTGTCACCTAGTTACAAGTATGTGGCTGAGACAGGGAAAGAATAAGTAAAGGGAAGAGTTGTATTCTTGCTTCAAGGTAGCTCTTAAACCTTTTTCACATGTATTACTTGGATGTTTATTTGTCTTTGAGTACTTGTATGTATGTTTGAACTATGAAAAATGCTCATAGCCATTGCTTATATGTTATGGTACTGTTATGTTTCTTAAAATATATTTATGAATATAAAGTGGCTTCAATGGATTTGGTTATGCCAAAAGTCCCTTAGCATAGGTGAGGATAAGCCAAAAGTTTCTAGGAATGGGTGAGACAAAGCCAAAAGTCCCTTGAAAGTGGGTGAGGCAAATCCAAAAGTCCAAAGGAAGATGGGTGAAGCTAGATCAATGCCCTTGAGAGTCTATGTTTGCTATGTATAAATTTATATGACAAGAAAAATGCTTTATGTATGTTCACTAGTAGTCTAAATGTCATATATGCATTCTTTGACATATATATGCATCTATTATGTATGTTTGAAAGGGTTAAGAGCTATTGGGATTCTTTAAATCTCATTCTTCCTCCACATATGTCTAACCATGTCTAGATGAGCTAAATGGACCAAGAAATGGAGGCTAATAACCTTGAGAAGCCAGACTTTGACAATGAAGTAGAGAAATAAGCCTTTTAATAGCATTTTGATGTCAAGAATTGTAACCATGTGATATATATATGATATAGACCCTTGAACATGTTCAAATGTATGTAAGTATGATGTATATATCCATTTTGGAACCAAATGAATGAATACATGAGTTTTTGCCACCCATGAGCCTTTATGTGCACGTGTATAAATGCAAGTGGCAAGGTGAGAATGAGCTCCATGATGATGTGAACCATTTGACATGTTTCTATAGATTATAATTATGCTTTTAGACTTGTTCAAGTGATTGTGAACAGATGAGAAGAGCATTTGGTGCCTTGTTATCCCATTTTAGACTTCAAAATTGACTAATTCTTGAGCTGAATCAAAGTCTAATCAAATGGATGATTTTTTCTATGAAATTTAGCTAGAAAGTAATCTCATCTAGAGCTTTTCACAAAGCCAAAGAGTACTTAATTTGGAGCCCTAAAGAATTTATTATGATTTTTCAAAGTTAGCTAAATTATGTAGAATTGGTATGTATATTGTTTATATGGTCAGTTTGCTTCTTATGTCACACGTGGGTTAAATGAAATCCAATGCTTATGAAATAAGCATAAACTAGACATCATAAGCTTTTTATAGCTACCGAGATCACCTCATTTGAAGCTTTATAGAAGGAGAACCAAATTTTTAAAGTTTCAGGTCCTAGAGTTGTCCGAAAATAGACTTAAGTTACTATTCTATTACTTTTCGTAGGTTAAATGCTTTTATATTGATCTATAACTATTTTTAGTCATTAACATCTAAAGCTTTCTATAAATCTATCATATGCATGATTTCAATTTTTTTAGAATTAGTTATGAATTTTCAAATTTTATATTAGAAACTTGTGACAGCAAACCCAAGAGTACTTATGGTTGTTCGTGAATTTGGGTTCCAAACCCGTAGTATATGAGATGAATTGTGATGTTTATGACTTGAATGGATATGCTATGAATCTGAAATGATATTGATGAGTTCACATGGTCCTTAAAGCCATTAATCATGTATATGGCTTTCTCATTACACACTTATTTATGCATACAAGTACATACTTTCTTGCAAATGTGCTCTAATATGCATGAGATATGTTGAGATAGCTTATGTGACAATTGTGTAAGGGCTAGGAGGTTAAAATGTTACATAGATAAGTTTGAATGCATGGATGGAGTTGAAGAAATAGCAAAAGTACATTTAAAATAAAAATAAGAGCAGAACTAAATAAACATTTGTGGAGTATAATATGTTATATTTCTATGGAAGGGTTGTGTTTATGATAAATGTAGACATGAATAGTTTTTATGAGTACATAAAGAAAATGTACGCATAGATGCAAAATGAGTTAATGATGTGATATGAAAAGCAAACTAGATAGCATTCAAAAAGCTAAAAAATTAATGTGATTATTGTCTAATTAATAGAAGTACAGAGCAAGCTTGCAATTCTCACATTTGTTAAGTATAATAACATAATCTATGAAAGTAAATGACTGAGTTATAGAAGAAAGTAAAGATGGTAACAAAATGCAAGATAAATTCCATCAACAATAAAAAAAATCAACAAAATAAATATATCGACAAGCAAATTGAACATATTGTGTTAAGAAAAAAAGAGACGAACATGGCAAATAGATAAAGCTTGAAGTAGTTTACTGTAAAGAACAACTTCAATAAGATCATGGAAGAGTACTAAGATGGCCAAACACTATAAACTTAGCAAACACAATTGACACAAGTTGGAAATACTGGTAGAAAGAGAATTGGGTGTTTCAAAAAAGAGGGAGACAATAAGACTAAGAATTATGTAAACATTATTACACTTAGTGGATACAAACATATGTCATATCAGATAAAATGAGAATGACTTGATTGTGCATAAGACATTGGAAAAAGAAAAAGTCAATTAGAGTAATTAAGCCTCTTAGAGTCATCACACAATTAAAACAAAGAGTCTAACTACATGTTACTCCTTTAGGTCATATTATGGAACATATAAGGCCATCTCACTATCTATGATTTCTAAATTTTTTCAAGGCTTTCTCTCATACTCTCCCATCATACATGATACAAAACTAAGCTTGGAAGGAATTAAAACACTCCCTAGGTGCATGAACTCTCCTTAGCTGAAGCCATGCTTCCATATGGAACCAATGGAATTGTTTTAATTTCTTTGATGGGAGAAGTATGTGGGAGGCTCTCTTGATGTCTTAGGAACTCATATATACTCTTAGACAACTTAAATTACTACTAAGAAGCTTCGTTTTAACCTAGGTGCAACCAAATCCCTAAATTCCATAACTTACATTCTAAACCTCCCTTTTCAATTCTAGTTGTATATTCTTAATCCTCACACTCTATAACCTTTGGTTCCATCAAGAACACTTAAAGAAAAACTCTCCTCCTCACTTTCTCTCTCTAGGCCTAAGCTTAAATGGCTTAGAAATATAAAATTTTACAAATGTTTCAAGTGAAGTCTTACCTTAAAACAGAGCTATCTTTGCATAGATTATTTTTCACCGATTGATTTCTTGAAAAGAGTTCTTTTTTAGCTTGGAGTAGACCTGAATCTTCAAGTTTACAAGAAAAGAAAACCACCATTAGAGAGCTCTTAGAGAGAGGAACAACTTTTCTTACTGGCATGGGATGAAACGAGGCCATTTACTTACCTAAATGAAAGCTTAAATTTTTTCTTTCTCTCCCCTCTTAATGTCATGCCATTGCTATCCATTTTTCTACAAATGGAAGCTTGGAGAAGGTGATGGGTGTAATCTTACTTAAGAAACCTCTTTTATAATTTTTTAAAATGACTATTTTGCCTCTACGTGCCTGTTTGTTCTGTTTAGGCTCATTTTAACTCCTTTTTTAGAACTGTCTTTTCCATCATAAAATTTAGATTTCTAATTAAATAAAATACCTTTGGAATTACTCAAATCGAAGTTAAAACCTTCCTAAACGAATCAGTTAAAGTTTAAGTCAATCGACATTGAAAAACGTCCACCGGAGGGGTTTTAACTGTCCAAAGGCTTCCCATGGTTTTTAGGCCCTCTGAGAACCCCGAAAAACTCAAAAATTTCATTTAAAAAGCCCTCCTATGAGAATTCCAAAATTTGCTCAAAATGACAAAAATGTCCTTACGTTTTGTCAATCTTTTGTTACATTTTATTTCTTCATTCTAACTCTATTTTTCCTTCCGTCTGAGTCTAGAATTCTCATTTTTATGAGCCTAGAATGCTTCTCAAATTTCTCGGGACCTTAACTAATTCATTTCAGGGGACTTCTTTTTGTATCCAGTGAATTTTGTTCGTTTACAAAAAAATCGTATATTACGTTTCTCGCTTTTTCCCTCATTTTCAAAGAACCGGATGTTATATTTTGTCCTCCAAAATCCACAAAATAGTAGCTGAACCAAATGAACAGCAAACCAAAAAATTTGCATAATTCAATCAACTTTGGAAATTCATAAGAACTTCTACAAAGTTTCAAAAATTGTATTCTTTGGCTCTATGTAAAGCTTTATATGAGTTTTAAATACCTACCAAATTTCAGCCCAAAATTCATCTATTTGTTTTAGTTTTTATTTAGAGATAATTTATGACTCAACAAGTGCTAACATTGGTTCCAAATGGTTCAATTTGAGCCATACTATGTCATGTTTTCATTTGAGCAGATTTTTAATGACAAATACAACATATATGACTGATCCAATATGTCCCAAAAGCCATGCAACTCAAAATCACACTCCCACTTGCCATTATGCATATGCAATTTCAAGAACTCATATGGTCAATTTGTATAATATCATATATTTACATCCATAAATAGTTTGTACACTATAGTCTCATGCTTTTAGGTGTATGGGAATGGTTACATCTCATAAGATACATATACATTCATATATGGGCAAGAACATGCATTAAACTAATGTCAAAATAATGCTTCTCAGGCTCTTTGCTCACTATTTTTACTTCTTTGAGGATTACTTAAACATGGTTAGGAAAAATATGAAAAAGAATGAGATTTAAAGAATTCCAATAGCTCATTCATCATTCAAGCACATATATATGATATACTCAAGGTCAAAGAGAGCAAGTATACATGTTACACAATAAAATATCTATCATATTTATGCATGAGGGATCACATGGTTCTATCAAAAGCAAAACAAGTTCTAAGAACTTTTAATTTAGGATCACCTAACAATTTGGGACTTTTAGTTTAGTCTCACCCTCTTTTAGGAACTTTTGACTTAGTCTCACCTATATTTAGGGATTTTTTGCCTCACTTCACCCAATTCAAGGGACTTTTGTCACAATCTCACCCATTTAAGAACCAAACCAATTCCAAATGTAATCGAATGTCATGCAATTAGATATAATCATCAAACAATCCATAATACACTTAATTTGCAAATAATATATACAAGCAATCCAAGACATTCAAACAACCAACATACATATATAAGAATAAATAAAGAGCTACCTTACCACAAGAATTCAACTTAATTTCCCTTTGTTCTATGACTTGGTTTCTCAGCTTCACACCCATACTTTAGTGAAATTTCGTTTGCTTGATTTGGACACATCAAATGAATTGCAAAATTATCAATGCAACTCTTGTAAATCAATATCTTGGCTCCAAGACCTCACCAATATAAGTTATATAATTCTATTAGGATTCATTGGAGCTATCATAAACTCAATTCAAGGGATCTAGCACTAAGTTGCTTCTTTAAACACAATTAAATCCTAAATTTTCACCTATCAAAATAAGTCTTTTAAATTCAAACTAATAGTTCCTTTAGTGTTTATAATTCATATCTTGACTATTTATAATCTTAGAATTAATGAAAACTCCCCCTAGATACCACTTCTTGTCTTAGGGCAAGATATGCTTTAAGAAAGGCTTCCATGAAGTTTTCGTCCCATTCTTAGGGAAGGCATTTATGGAGGTTTCTTAGCTTCTTTTTAGTTCAATTATACTCTTACATAATTTAAAATATCATTCTAAGGTTTCATACTTTCTAAGGTGTATTCAAAACCATAGGTATCCAATCTTGCCTTCTACTTCCTAATTAATTCTAATGGTATATTCTTAATTTCCACACTTCAAAACCCCAATTTCCATCATGCTTCAATCAAAAACCAATTCCTAATCAAGGAAGAGTAAGCTTTACATATTAAATTATACCTTGTTCAATTCCTTGTCAAATGAAGTTTCTTATGCTACCAATGGTTGTTCCAAATTCTTTCTTTTCCCACTGGTTCAACCACAAAACTCCATGATAAATGCTATTTTTATATACATTAATCTTTCTCATTTAGACATTTTGATAATTAAATAAGGCTTAATGGATTTTATTAGATGATAACTGATTTAATTGATCAGTTTCTACATTTTAAAAATTAATTTACAAAATTATTAATTTTAATGCTTAAATTCCTCAAAATAATTTTAAGAAATTTTCCTATTATTTCTACAAATTTTTATTGGCAAATAGAACTAAGATGGAAATTTAATTGGAAGCATTACATGCAACCACTTTTTGCACATCTCTTGGTTTTGGTTTATAGAAAAACAATGGCAGTTGGCTCTCCTTGTGGAAGTAATGTATACATCAACAAGAAGCATTATGGGTAGAGTCTAGATCAATAACTTTTATTTCTTTGGTTTCATGTTGCTACAGTAGCTTCACACTCACGTGTTAATGCATGGGTCACATATCCCTTTCCCTCACTTGAGCACACCACACACATTTCACGTGGATGCACTTTATGTCACTCACTTTTACATTGATACACAGACCTCCACATAGCTTCATGTACACTAAACTCACATGCATAAAAGCAATGCAAGGGAGGCTTTCCAAGTCCAGGAAGCAACACACATAAGACACACTTGAAAGCATGTAGAAAGAGCAACTTATATATACATGCACGGGCTCTCATGCATATCATCACTTCTATGTTGGCATTCTATTATACATATACGTATATATTCATGCATGGCAACTCTCTCATTCACTAATTCACAGGCTCCATTCTCATAACTCATATGCTCACACAAGTCTAGACCCATGTAACTTTTATGTAAGCACAGCACTTCACCTGATACACACATCAAGCATGATGAGGGAAGCACATACTCAAGACAACAACCCCACGTAGATGCAACAGCTTGCACAGGTCCACTTAAACATACTTCATGGCTGACTTAAACACTCAGGTGGATGAAGCAAGAGTTAGGAGGAAGAAGCATGGAGAGGAGAGTCTCAAGTTGAGGGAATGAAGGAGCAACAAATGAAGCTGAGTTTGTAGGAAGGAAAGGCACGGGTTAGTGAGGAGAAGGAAGCTCAAACATTGGCAGTAGTAGAAACAAAGGGAAGATATGGTTTTAGGGACTCTATTGAAGAGGCAGCACACTTGAGCAAATGGAGAGAGGGAATAAGTGAGTTTGGCTTAGGTTGGAAGGTCCAAGACGTGAGGAAAGAGGAAGAAATAAGAGCAGAAGGTATTGGATGAGCACGGGATACACATGAGAAACGTGATGCTCCATTCTCTCATGAAGTCACGTGAAGAGAAGAGAAGCACATCCAGCACACTCACGAGCTCTCTCATCAGCAAGGGAAGCATGGGTTTTGATGTAGAGAGAGTAGAACACATAACTGGCAGCTACAAGAAGAAAACACACACACGAGCAGAACATGAGAATGAATAGACTAGAAAGCTCATATGGGAATGAACCATATGCAATCATGTGGAAGGGAGGCATAGGTTTTGGAATAGGAAAGCAGAACACGTGATCATTAAAAGAAAATGGAAGAGCACGTGATCAAGGGGAATAGGGATTAACACACTTAGGCAGCATCCAAAGACGTGAATCCATTCCATTGACACATATTATTCATCCATCTCATTCCATTCACTCACTCCATTGTCGTGGCTCTTCCATCCATTTCTCATCCATCATTCTCTACTCTATGAAGCATTAATTCCCCCTTGTGGCTAGCTAGAAAAAGGACCTTGGTTTGAAGCTTGAATATAAGGAGATTGTCAAGGGATTTTGGCTAAGCTTTCTATTTTATTTTTCCTCTCTTTTTGGCATTTTCCCTATTCATGTATTTGCTTGGTTAAGCTTGTAATGAATTAAGATTAGTGTTGTTTGTAATTGCTAGCTAGTTAGACATCAATTAGGAGAATATTTGAATGATTAATGGATTGAATTAAGTGCTAGATTTTTATTTTTCTACAATTATCCATGTATGCAATCAAGGTATTTGATGAAATGCATGTGAGAAATTAAGTGCTTGAATGTCTAATTTGAGATTTTCTTAGAGTTTAGTTAGTTAATTGAATATCTTATGGTGATAATTCATAGGCTAATTGATCGATTAATCACTCAAATTTAGTGTTCATTAATTTTAATGATAAGAATTAATGATTCAATGCAGAGTTGAGGTTTCAATTCAACATTTAAGTGTTAATTTCTTAAATCTTGTGTGGTAACTCAAGATGCATTGCCATAAACACAAATAGGGACTCTTAGACCAGAACATTGACAATTAAATTAGGATAAGGATAGTGGATACCAAGAGATGAATTCAAGGCTAGTTACAAGTCTATTAGTTGCCTCTTAACTCATGCAAATTAGTTAATAGTTAGAATTTTAATTCAATTTAAATTTAGGTTAATTAGTTTAATTCAATCAAACCCCCATTTAGTTAGGTAGCTTTTAGATTTTCTTTTACACTTAGAAATTCAATTGAATATTGAAATCTATTTCTAAGGTAAACGATCTAGATTGCACCTTATATTACAAATTTTACTCAACCTAGTTTATTTGAGGTTGCTCGACACAACCGTCACTCCACCTTTTCAAAAAGTAAACTCATAGAAAGAAAGAGGAGAAGGAGTAAGAAAGAGCTCACAATAACAGCCTAGGCAATTTTTACACATTTGCTTACCTCAGGTAGCCTTTTCTCTCCTTGCTTCCTTGGATGTTTTGCATGCCTCTAAGTCTAGTTAGAGCTACTCAAGGTCAACCAAAATGAAAGAGAAATGGTGAATGTGGCTATTTATAAGGAAGAGTTAGGGTTTTATAATTCTTCTATATTTTAATTCTTACCTTAACCTTTAATTCTTTAATTTGAGCTCATTTCAACTCTTTTTTAGAAATCATCTTTTCCATCATAAATTTTAGGTTTTCTAGTTTATTAAAATATTTTTTTCAATTTTATGAGATTCAAAACAAGCTAAAGTAATCTGATCAAAGTTATGGTTAACCAACAACCTAAATTGTACACCAGTTTAACCATTCTGACAGCTCTTATAGATTTCTAGGCTTCTGAAAACCCTAGTGAACATAATTTTACCATATAAAGTGTGACAACCCTATCTTCTAATCATTGTAATTATGGTTAAATACACAATTTATAATTAATGATCAAGGTTTGGAGTCATTACAATTCATCAAAATTGTTAAAATATAGAAAAATTTAAACCTTGATGTTAGGGTCACCAGTATACAACCACAAAGCTGAGAATTCCATAAAAGAAATTATACATCATGAGGGGTTTGAGGTTTATACGTTCATCAATTTTCACATACAAAAACCTCCCACAAGTATTCTCATATCATTTCTTAGCATTACCATTAAAGAAACAGGGGTTTCTAGGCTAAAGGTATGAGTTTGGGAACTTGCGTTGCGGCCCATACCATTCCTGCCACAGTTAAGTTGCTCTTTGGAATTACTGAGCAAATTTCTCAAATTTCGCCGCTGCGAGTTGGATCGTCGCCGCGGCCAGCCTACGCGGTGCTGCGTGGAAATGCCTCCTGGAGCTACTATTCTAAGTCCTACGACTCTTGCCTTAGCGTAATACACTTGCGCCACGGTGAGATTCGCTACTGGACACCCCTCAGTTTATTCCTTCGACTAGTGCCGCGGCGATATGTGATGCGTCGCAGCAAGGTTTTATTCTGTTACCCTCCTGGGCGATTTTTTTCACTCTGCACCGCGGTGAGATTCTTCAAGTCGCGGTATTCCTCACCACTGTTACTCTCCAAGAAAATTTTATTCACTTGCGCCACGGCAAGATTACTCGTGCGGCAACGCCCTTCGCTTCTATCATTCATTTGGCCGCGGTGAAGACTTTTTAGCCGCAGCGTGACTCCTTCCTGTAACTACATCTCCCAAATTTCATCCCCTACACTCCAATTCTCATCTTAGGACTACCCTAAGACCACTCCCACTCATTGTATATGACTCTAATGATATTTATCTTCCTTATACACCCATATATTCTACTATTAACAATTCAAAACTTAAATGTAAATTTTCACTCCTCCAACTATCCTATACCGGCAAGTCCATAGAGTAATAGCAACAATAATTCATGCACTATTGGAAATTAAAATTCGATATACATTCCATCAGAGGTTTCATACATCAATGGTTCATATTACATCTAATACATCACATAATTATATTTCCAATAGTATACCATACCATAAGTTCAGTAAAATTCATACGTCAAGTGTTATGGGTTCATACATCCGATATTAAGCTAAAATGAGGTCTAACTCCTCAATGAATACATTTTAGGTAATCAAAATATAAGAGCCTACACTTGGCAACATGATTACATGATGATGCTATACAAAAAGGAATACAAAATTTAGCATCTATACTAAAAAAATCAGCCTAAGTGCAGCCTTCTCCCCACATGTTGGAGCTCATGGATTTTCATCCACTTGCTTCCCCTTATCCTTACCTAAAGAACCTTCACCTGAAATATTAATCCCATAAAACAGGGTGAGATGCGAATCTCAATAACTAAGGCAATTCCATCATATAATCCAGTTTAATTAGCATACATGCATAATTTCACATAAGCATCAGAAGAATACCAGTTATATCAATAAATGAAACAATTAGACTATCATGATCACTATCCCATACTAGCAATCATATTTTTACATGTTAAAGGCCATTAACACCAGGAGAGACCCGTCCACGACACTTACTCCCCTTTAAGCACAATCAGAGCTTAATGCATCTGAGGTTTGATCATAAGCCGGTGCCCAATCGCAGCACATGCACGGGTAGCAGCCGCACCACAGCTCCACCATGGACTCACAAGGTCCAATCACAATATAATGATAGCCAACCAATTCATTCAACATTTTAAATCATTTATGTACAGAAAAATATAAAATTAAAACAAATATATGCATAGAATTAATATAAACCCAGTTACCTCACTTGTAGATAATTGCAACAGCCACCAATGGTACAAAAATCTCTCTAAAATCATAGCATTAGAAAATTACTACTTTAATTCATCATTAACAGTTGCAACAAGTGTCCAAAGAATTTAAAATGCTAATGACTACCTAAGGAACACTTACCCAACCATCACAAATCCCAAATTCGGATTGAAGTATCCTCTATCAAAAACCTCAATATTTCACCTAAAATGCTAAGCAAATTCGTACAAAACTAATACCCATATTATAAATCAGCTAGGGGAGTCTCGAACTAGCAAAGAAAGCATCAAAATGAAGGATTTATACTTACCTAATGTCAGCCCTAGCCTCAACTTACGAATTTCACTAAGAGAATCCCAACAACCACATTTCAGATTTTGGCTATGGTGAAAATACTCTAAATGAAAACTAATCGGACCAAAATGAAAGAAAAGATGAGAGGATTAAGTTATATAACTATTACCTTGGCTGAATCTTGCTTTAGAAGTGGGAAAATGTGGAAATATGCCAAGAACCCTAGAGCTTCCTTTGGACCTCCAAATTTTGAGATGGGTGTTTGTGTTTCAGCAAATGGGGAAGAGGCTGAAGTATTAAGGTTTTAGTTAGGTCAAATATGGGTCATGGGTTGCTCCAAGGTCCAACTCCATTTGGGCTTTAGATTTTTGCTTTGTTGGGCCAACTCTTATGTATTGGGCTGCTAAAATTCTATTGGGCCAGAATAAGTTTTAAGAGCTCAAACGTTTTAGGTCTACACAAGGGTTATTGGGCCAATTATAAGAGCCTATACAAGGTGGATCTTGGGCCTCTATCATAGTGAATCATATTGGGCCTACACCTAGCTTATTGGGCATCCATTAGCCTCTTATCATGCTCTCCTACATTAATTTGGGCCTAGATAAAATTTCTCTCCCAATTAAATCTCAAATCCATATTAATAATTTGTCTTTCCAAAATTTTCATTTACTTAACTTACTTGATTATTTCATATTAATTATTCTTAATTAATTCAAAATTATGATTAACACCTTAATTAATTTTGGGGTATTATATAAAGCCCTCTTCTTTAAGTTTCAAAAAGTTTCATAAAATTACGATTTTGTAACTACGTTTTCAGTGTATTCTATTTAACCCTTTTAGCCCCAATTTCGAGCCATTTTTAGTTTCTCAATCTAATTTCTAGATAATTTAATTAGTATTGTACCTTCAACTGGCCTTAATTTGTTGAGCTCTAAGGTCTTCTTATATTAAAATATTAATTTTGGTTTGACATTTGGATAACTGGATGTTACAAAAGTAGTTGAGAGATTGTCATATAGGGTTGCATTGTGATAAAATCTCTGTGTGGTGAGTGGGCTGATTATAATGAAAGTTAACTAAGTTGTTAAGATGCAAATGGTGGTAAGGTAGGGGCACCATATTATAGGAAGTAAACAAATGAGTTTCAAAGAAAAAGTGCAAGATAGTGGGCTATTATGTGTTAAAGTATGGAGAAAAAAGTACAACACAATGGCTTATTATGTGTTAAAGTATTTAGATAGAAGCTAACCTACTATGCATCTAATGCTCCGTTTAGTTTATTGTATCGCAAACATAATCCTTTTACATAACTTGTGTAATATCTATTATACTCTTATACTTATTATTCTATTTATTGAATTACCTTTTTAAAAATAAGGTAAAATAGTCATTTCCTATCTCACCTAACATCACCTATTTCAAATTTTATATTTCTTTTACTATTACATCCTTCAACCAAACATACCCTAAAGAACTTCTGGAATGTATGGGTTAGAGAGAATATTTGTTGTATCCCATGAGTTGGACAATTGCTTATAAGAACATCAATAAGAACAGCCAAGCATTTAGAAAAGGGGAGAAAGTGTCCATTCACTCAAAGAGCATTAAAAACAACATTGTAAAGGCATAGCAATTATAGTCTAGAAATAAGTAGGGTGTAGCATATAAACATAAACAAACTATTATAAACAAAGCAAGACTTAATGCAACCAAAGGAAAGTCAAGAAAGCTATAACAACGGTCAACAATGGAAAATTACAATTTTTATAGTAGAAGAAAATAAACATAATGAGAAATAATAATTATATTAGATAATATGAAAGACCTAAGAAACATTAGCAAGGAAAACTTACAAGAAGAAGCAATAAAAAGCAACAAAATTAATCTTATTTATTCATACCCCATATGTTTGAAGATAAAGTTTGATTTAAGTACCTTGTTAGCAATAGAACTTAGCCCAAGAGATGTCTAAAGAGCAAAAACGCAAAAACAGTGGTGATGATGAAGTAAATAGGAATAGAGGTAATGAAAGATAAAAAAGAGCTCAAGCATTAATTGAGACAATCTAATCAATCATATCAGTCAATACAAACTACATTTTAAAAACATTTTCACTAAACAAATAAGCTAACTATAAAGAGAGGGAAAGAAAATCTTGAAAACCATGTCAATTGTAGACCTAAAAAAATAGACATAGATTATGTATATCTAATCTAATTATAACTAAAAGAGACAAAATGTGAAATCCAAATGCTAAAGGGGTTAGCTAAAGAGCACAAATTCACCAAAATAAGATATCAATAGTGTAAAAGAAATTCAGCAATCATAACTGAATTAAATGTGAAATTCAAATGCTAAAAGGGCCATTTAAAGAGCATAAATTCATCAAAATATGATATCAATAGTCTAAATGAAATTTAATAATCATATGTAAATTAAAGAGACAAAATGTGAAATCCAAATGGTCAAAGGGCTAGTCGAATAGCATAAATTCACCAATATAATATAGCAACAATTTAAATGAAATGTAGCAATCATAACTAAATTGAAAAGACAAAATTTGAAATTCAAATGCTCAAGGGGCTAGTTGAACAGCACAAATTCACCAAATAATACATCAACAATGTAAGGAAAATTCAACAAAGGCCTGGGAGTGAGAAAATGGAAGCTCATCCTTCGTTCAAATAAAGCGCCAAAATCCTCTTCAACCTTGAAACATAAAAGCATTCGTTAAATGAGATCGATTTAATAGATAAACAAGGAAAGATAAAAATTTTCAACAAAAAATGGTAACCACTCAACTGATAGATACAATCAACTAGAAAAAAAAATGGAAAAGAATAAAAGTGAGAAGAAAAGTTGAACAAACTAGAAGATAGTAAGAAGAGAAAAAATGGTTAATGGGAGGCTCGAAAATTTGCTATTAAATATTTATTTTCACCATTTAAAATAAGTAGGCTTGAGGGACAATGATAAACTCACATGAATAGTTTAGCCAAGGAAAGGGGGAAAAATACAAAGATGAAGATTAATAAACAGAAATGAATGGTGGAAAACAATGATGTGAAACATAAATAGTTTAGCTAGAGAAAAGGAGAAAAAAGATATGAATAGTAATGAACAGGAATGAATTGTGGAAAGGCAATGATGTGCAATTAACTTTTATTAGATATAATAGAATAAAATAGATAGATCACATTTTTTTTTATGAGTTTGGCTAAAATTACAGAACCTTCCTTTCTGTTTTCAAAATACACATAAACTCTTTTCAAAACAAAAAAGTTATCATACACTTTAATCTAATTTTAAATTTTTCAACCAAAATACCATTTATTTAATTTTTTTTAGTATAAAAAAATGTATTTAGGTTAATTGAAAGTATTTTAGTTAAAAAGTTTAAAATTGAACTAAAGTGTAAGATAGCTTATTGTTTCAGGGGTCTATATATATTTTGAAAATAGAGGAGAAGTCAATGTAATTTAAACAAAATTCAAGAAAAAATTATGTAATTTGCTCTTATAGTTAATATTATAATTTGATAAACATAAATAATCTTTTAAATTAGTTATTACTGAATGTTTATAGTATTATAAATCTTTCTCATTAATAAGAGAAAAAGGCTTAAATTATTTACAAGGCAAAATATTTATAAACCTTATTTCAATTAAATGTAAAAATTGTAATGTTTTAATCTTCATTTGTTACATGTAAGACCTAGTTCTAATTAACAACTAATTTATGGATTTAATTAAGGAAATCATCTAATTTAGTAGGAAAATAACTATAGTATCCCAAAAAGGTAAACCAATTATAACCTTCTATTGTAAATGAATACTAACATTAATATTTTTCACTAGGTTCCATTAGATTACTTATAATATTATAAATGAAGTTAAGTTAAATTCCTAACTAACCAAAACCTAAATGTAGTTAATTTAACATACAACCTTATCCTTTTTCATCTTACACTCACATGAACCTAACAATGGAAGTGAAATTATGATTCAATTATTGAGCTTTTAGCTATCACTCTTATTCCAAAACGTCTCATTAAAAATCTTAAAACACTTACTTAGGAGTCCTAGAGGAATACCCTAATCAAACTCCACTAAGAACCTCCTCAAAAACTCATAACATACCCTTCTTATGCTCCAGTCACGATTTGCATTATGGCCGAGAAAAATTGCACTGCAATTTAAATCTTGTCAGGCCAAGTTTTTCTCTAAAGTATAATCTACCCATGACATAAAATTTTTGTGCCACAACATAAATCATTTCTGGTCCAAAATTCCACTCCTTACATGTTTCACATTGCAACATAAGAAAATTGAGTTGTGACGAAATTACCTAATGTCAACCAAGAACCAAAATTTTAGCTATTTAAGATGCATACCCTATCCCTTCGTGATCTTAATCAAATGATTATGGAACACCTCTAATGGCTTAAGACATGGTCTCTAATGATGTAGGGACTTAAGAAACATGATTTTAATCTTTCCGATGCCCATAAATGATAGGTTTAAGATGAAAAACTAGAAAATTGACTTTATAGAAGTAACTCCATTTTTTGACAGCAAAAACAACCAATTTGGACAACTCATATACTTAAAATCACTAGTATATAACCATTTGGCTCCAAACAAAATGTAACGATTTCAAATGCTAAAAGAAAGTTGTTCCAAGTCTTAAAGCCACAAAACATTCAAAAATTCAAAATATGACTATGGCACATCCTCAAGCACCTACACACATTTAAGAGTTGTCATATCATCACTCCCAAATCAACATCCAAAAACCTTCATCTATTCCTAAATGACCAACTAAATAGAAGTCCATAATGAACCAAGTGATAATTAATACTCAACATTACCATACAAACCATAAGAATCATAGGTGATCAAGATTTAAAATCATTCATAAGCTATTACAAAATATACCAAAATTATATGTGAGATCTGAAATAAAGAGTTAGACACAAACTAAAATCCTAAATATCATTCTCATATGTACAATTATCCGAAAAATAAAATCTTACATTTGACATCATCATATCATAAGTTGTAAGTTAGATACAAATTTACCAAAATATATGACTAAATTATAGGCTATCCAAAAGGGAGCCTATCCTAGTCCAATTAAACTTTCGGTTGCTTGTCCTTGCTAGAGTCCAAACCTTCATCTATAAAATGTTAGCCCACAGCCAAGATGAGATATAAAATCTTAATAAGTAACAACAACTTCCATTTACATTCATATATGCTAACAAGCATAGAGCTGTACATGATAAATTTCTTAATTCATCATGTCATATTCAACAAATCAAAAGTAGCATGTTTGACAATAAAATCTCACAATTATTAGCTAATAACTCTAAGTGGGCATGACGTATATGTGAGGTTCACACATCCTACCAATTATAAGGACACACCTACAAGGTCCACATACTATCAATTTTATCAAAACACACTCACGAGGTGTATAATAGTCATTAAGACACACCCATGAGATTCATGATGAAATAAATACAATAATTAAACTTAAACATGGCATCATATAAAATATCAATAAGCACATACAAGTTATAAATATAATTCCACAATAAATATGAAAGAAATGAAACTTTGGTTACCTCAAGCAATAAATTTCACTTTTAAAATAGCCACAAATAGTAACCAAGAAGAAAAATAAGCTTATAACAACCATAAAAAACCATTATAACCCATTAATTCAAAAGGACCCATAATTCTATTAACCAAAAATACTTTCAATGATAATGTCTTAACTTACCCAAGTTCTTAAGGTTCAAAAACATTGATTTAAGAGCAAAAGTTCAAATCAACACAATGGTTCACCACTTTCTCTTAAATTTTCGCATATAAAGTTCGCCCATATAAAAATCAGTCATGGAAATTCATATGGAGAAGAATTACATCATAAAATAGAGGAAGTTTACTTATCCAATAGATGATTAAGCCTTTTCTTCTACAAATCCACAAAGAATACATAAATTTTCAAATATACCAATTTAGGGTTTCATTAAATTTCATCAAAGTTTCATTAAATTTCATCAAATTCAGAGATAGTTGATTCAAATGAAAAAAAGAGAAGAAGAGGAATGTTTTTCTCTTCACACACCTGAGTCAGAAACACTTTCTTATTATTGGCTCCAAAGTCTTGCCCTAGTACTTTCTCTCTATTCAAAATTTCTCTCTCCTCTTGATTGCTTTAGGAGTTGCTTCTCAAATAAGGGGGTTTGGTTAAAAATTCGATTCCTAATGAGTTGAGTCATGGGTTTGGGTCATGGATCTAGGATCTAGTTTTTGAACAATCTAAATTTTAGGCTCTGCTAAATTTGAGTAGAGCTTATTTAGAAATCTACTTTGGGCTATTCTAATTGAATTTAATTAAATCTTAAGCTTAATAGACTTTAATTAATTTTTTTAGAGTCAATTATTATTATTTTTCAATAATCCATATTTATAAATTTTAGGATATGATATTGCATGTTTTGTAAAATTATAAAAATAAAGTGTTTACAAATCTTAATTCAATTAAATTTATTACCAGTTCCTAACTTGCTTTAGTTCTCGCAATTGATTTATATTCATTTTAAACCACAAATTGTTGGAAATACAAATTGCAATTCTTTTACACTGAAATTTTCATTAAGTGTTACAGTTTAAATTTGCATATTTTTTTTATACAAAATAATATCTTTTTTGGTATTACAATTTTCATCTTTTATCATTGAATATTTACATCAAATTATTTACTTACCATTACTTATTTATTTTTATTTAAAATTGCGAAACATTTATTAATATAGAAAGTAAATTTATGACCTAAAATAAATTAAGCTTACATATAACTTTTTATATCTTTACTAATAGATTCTTTAATAAAAAATGACATATATAAAAATTTTTATTAAAATACTCAATTATATAAGAATTGTAAAAATAATATATTTATCTTTGAAAATTATATATTTATCATATTTTTATTGATATATTTATAATATAAAAATTATATTTAAATTATTTTTATTTGGTTAAAAATTTATATATAATTTTCTATATTTTTATTATTATATTTTTTAATTTAAGTATAATAAATATATAATTTTTTAATCAAGAATTAAAAATTTTGTCATATTTAAAGTCCAATGATCTAGTCCCTCCAGAAATCACCATCCACGTCAGAGCTCCCTGACTACCCCCGCCATACCGTCGCGCACACCAGCGACGCCCGGTCGGCGACGCAAGGACGACCACCACTCGTGACCAGCGCTGTCGCAGGCAGCCACTGCCTTCGGCCTCTACCAGCGGCCGGCGACGTCGTTCTCCTTCCGCCTCCACCTGCCCACCACAGCCACCGCACTCTGCTTTCCCGGTGAGTCCTACTTTGGTGAAAATACAAGAAGAATCAGCCCTTGTTTGTATATCGAAATACCGAATGCTAAGTTTTGTTTTATTAAGTAGCATGACACTTATGAAGCAGCAAAATGGTCCCCGGCAGGAGATCAGGTCTAAGGCTGTCATATTACTTGCCTTGCTATTTCTTCTGGCATTTGTTTATTTGTTTTTGTTTTTTGTTTATTTCGTTGTAGAAATTCTGATTGAAATACGAAGAGAACAGGCCTTGTGGGGTTCCAAGAGGGTTTTCGAGTCAGGGAGATAGATGGAGAGAGCTTTGCAAGAAAAGTAAAATTCTAATATTTTGTACCCAGGAATTATTGGAATTAAATTAATATAATGAACAGGGTTTGTGGCCAAGAAAACCATATTAGTCACATGCATCTGTGGCTTAAAAAAATCCTTTAGTTTCTGAACCTTGAGAAGCTATTGTTCTTCTCCGTGTTCTGTCTTATTAATATGAAATTTCTGTTTAATTTGCTATGTATTTTGTTCTTAAGCGTAAGTACTGTCCAGGGTACACATGGAATTTTCATGTTTTTGAGAGTGGCAACCATAACTATGAAGACATTGTTCAATTCCATTGTTTAATTTGCCATTTTTTTCGTTTTTTGTTTGTAGAAATGCTAATTGAAATTCTAAGAGAGCGGGCCTTGTGGGGTTCCAAGAGGGTTTATGAACCAGGGAGATAGTGGAGAGAGAGAGAGAGAGAGAGAGAGAGAGCATTGGAAGGACATCGAAATTCTAATATTTTGCAGCCAGGGATTAGTGGAATTAAATTTATCTAATGAATGGGGTATGTACACAAGAAAACCTTCCTGGTCACATGCACTTGTGGCTTTAAAAAAAAATCTTTAGTTAACCTTGAGAAGTTATTGTTCCATCTTTGTGTTCTGTCTAATATAGAATTTCTGTTTTAATTTGCTATGTATTTTGTTCTTAAACCTAAGTATTATTTAAGGCATTACACTAGGAATTTTCATCTGTTTTGAGAGCTTAAAACTCTGGCAACCATGATTATGAAGACTTTGTTCACTTCCATTGGTTATTGTTGAGAAACCTACCTAAGTGAAACTCCTACTAGATTAGGAGTTTATTATCTAGAGTCTTTCTTTTCTACTCAGTACAACTTCTTCAATAAAAAAAATTACCTAAGGTTTTTGAGTCTATCATTATCTAAAGTCATAGAGTTTATTATTGTTAAAGAGTCTTATATCTCTTAGGACTATTTAGGTTTATTCTGGAGATAGGAAAGTTAGTTATCTTCATATTGCTTTATTATTATCTTTACCTTGAGAAGTTTTTCTCATAGTTAGACTCTATTTTCAGATTATTACAAATAAAGGAAAGCATAGAGTATGGTGTTTATTTTCAGCCCTAAATTCTGCCATCTATTTTACTTTGACCCTATTTTTCAACATAGTATCAAAGCTTCTATCAGAGCACTTTCATCCACCGCAAGGCTCTCCTGTCTGAACAAAGTCACCTCGCTGTTTCTCCCTTTTTTTTTTCTTTGGTTGTGATAGTTTAATATTTTGAATTTGGTACTTTCAAAACTTTAGCACTAGTGTTGTTGGGTACCCTGTTGAGCAACCCAAGTAGTGGAGACCAGCTAGGAGAAGGTCAAGGGGACTACTTACAAAAAATAGGTTTAAGATATCTAGAAGTTGCGTTGTTGTGCTAGACAATGTGGAGAGCAGCTAGGAGAATGTTGAAGGGCACTCATGAGAAGCTAGTCAGAGAATTTTGGAAGCTGTTTGCCTACTGAGGACATCATTAGAGGAACTGGGGAACTGCTAGTTACTGAAAGTTCTTGAATTGCAATTGTGCAACCATGTGAATTGCAATGCCATGTCTAGGTGTCTAGGTTTCTAAGTCTGGATATGTTTCTTTTATTCTAAATTGGCTTTTATTTGTAACAAGCTGAAGCTTGTATAATCTTCAGCTTGAGGAGGAGTTTTGAAAATTCTATTTAAATGGAACTCCTAATGGATTAGGATTTATTATAATCTTGAGTCTTAGAGTTTATCATTGTTTCGGAGTCCAATAGTTATCTCTTAGTATTATTGTTTTAGATTTATTCTGCACATAGGAAAGTCAGTTATCTTCTGACTGCTCTATTATTCATCTTGCTCTTTAGGAGTTTATCTTATGGTTAAACTGTATTTTGAGATTATTATCAATAAAGGAAAGCATAGAGGGCTGGTGTGGTGTGGTGTTTGTTTACAGCCCTAAATTTTCTATCTATTTTGCTTTAACCCTAAATGGCAATAGTTATGAAGATTTTGGATTTAGTGGATCAGTGAAAAATTACAAGTTTCCGCTATAAAGAATTTGGTTCACCTGGGTCAACCCTCAACGGAGTAAATTTCCTTGTCCTCTTAGTGTTTAAATGGCTGCACTGTCCAACTTAGAAATTTTCTGCTATTTTATATACTATAGGTTCATTGGTATGGAATTCTATCCATTTTCTTATATTAACAGGTTTAGATGGATTGCTAGATATAAAAGCATATCCATTAATGAACTTTTAAATTGTGCTTTATGAAGCACCACTCCTTAACTCCAATGTTGGGAACTAATATTATTGGCCAATTGTGCTTTCTATTATATGAAGTGACATTGGTCATTGTTGCTTCATTCATGATCTTATAATTTGTGTATTTTCTCTTAGGAAGTTAATTTCTAGTAGCCAAGCTAGTATGTTACTGGTAGTTTGTTTATGTAGGAAGACACCATATAGTTTTTTTTTAAAGCTAAAAATAACCAAAAAAATATGATAAATTCATAAAATCCTTATGAGAAGACAAATGGGTGGAAGAAAGCCATTTGCTTTTATATGCTATGTGGGTTTTTTTTTTAAAATTATTTAGAAAGGGAAGATCATGGCTTTTAGTGGCTCAAATTTTTCTATTAGGCAGTACTTCATACTTGGTCATGTTTCACATTAACTTAGATGCTTATATGCTTTTTCACCTATTTTGGCTGTTAGAACTTATGGGTATATTTGTGCTTTTGACTAGACCTAGGTGCTGATAGGTTGTTGACTCATTATTTCAGTTATCCTTGGGTTAGAATGGTTTGAGTGTGTGACAAATTAGGGTAAACTAAGTGTATTAGTGATTAGTGGGTTTGGGCTTCTTCTACACATATTAACCCTTGTACTTGATGTAAAAGACAATTTATAAATAGACACATAAGGTGTTTGGCTAAGTAAGAAGTTGGTTTGCCCCATTTAGTTATTCTTTGTTTCTCTACACCCTGTAAATTTCCTTGTGTTGTTTTAATTTGATGATAGAGGTGGCCTTTGCTTTTGCTGGAATTCATGCCTGTTCTTTATAGGTTTTGATTGCTGGTTCAATGATGGTTATGCTTGCACTTATGTCTGTTACATGTATATATATATATATATATGGGCATAAAATAAATCTTGTAAAGCATATCAAAGTCGCATGTTTGCACCCAAAGTGGTGCAGGGTTACACTATTCAATTAATACTATCCTTTTGAGTCTTTTGAAATCTATTTTGCAGATATATACTCCTTCCTTATTTCTTTAGTTCGCATTTGGGTGATGTGTGGTATTCAGTTTTGGGAGGGCTTGTGGATTGTAGAGTTTCTTTTTCTAGTAATGCTTTACTCATTTGTTGCCTCTCCCTTTGCATCAGAGTCCCATCTCTGGGTATTTTGTTGTTCGAGGTTTCCATTTTCATTATCTTGGAATGTGCCTTTCCTTTTATTTTTTTTTCCCCCTTTGGAACCTTAATGATAGGGATACCCAAAGGCTCTTACCTAATTGGTTAACTAGCCATCCTAGGTTCTTTCTTAATTTATTTAAACTGACTACTCAGATAAACAAATTTGATTCTTGGGTTTCTTTGGTGTTGAAATTGGCAAATCTTTCCCTCCAATACTTGGTTTGGATCCCTAATGGGTAAAATCTAGTTTTAGCCATTTTTTTTAGAAGTTAAGATCTTCATCTAAGGTTAGATCTTTTATTTGGATTTTAGTACTCAATAAGATTAAAACAAATAATTTGCTTTAGATGAGTAGGCAACAAGAGGCTTTATCTCCTAACATTTGTGTTATGTGTTCTTGGAGTTTGTAGCTACTCATCTTTTTCTTCATCGTTGTTAAAGGTATTTATAATGTCACTCATGGACCTTCTTTGAATAGCTTAAGTTTTTGTGATGAAATGGATTTTGACATGCTATGCGAGCCTTCATGACCTAGTGGTCTAGAGTTTGATCCTTGTTACTCTCATACTTTATAAATTTGATTTAATTTCCTCTACCCAAAAAGTTAAAGAAAAATTTAATACAAGGTATGGCAGGCTTGTGCTTTGTCCGTGTTCAAGCTTGAAGGGCTGTCGCATGATGGGGCACATTAAAGATATTAATAAAGTCATTCGTTGGCCTTCTCTTAACAACTTATACTTTTGGGATGGAATGGCCTTCAAAAATCATGAATTCGTGATCTGTCCAGGCATTTTTTGAATAAGCATTTTGCTATCTTGAATGAGCAGTGGGTTTGCCTGGATAGTTAAGAGCGCTTTCTGTACATAGTATTGGGGCATTAGGAGGATTGGGAGTGAAAGGCCTAGATTATGGTTAGGCCATAGTACTTCACTTTCTAGCCAAAGATTTCTATCATAGCTACTTTGGGATTGAGTTGTTTTCTTGGCCTTCCCATGGGTTTGAACTCATTCTGCATTTGCAGAGGGATTGTAATGCTTTGCTGAGCTACCACATTGTGCTCTTTCGTTCAGATTGCTTTTCCTTTTTTTCTGTTTGCTTAGTAGGACTTCTTGGCCTCCTGCTATCTACTTGTCTCTTTTAATGGATAATTCCTTTACCCAAGAACAAAAACAAAAAAAAGATGCTACCTATTAAGAGTGTATCATGGGGTTTTCTTCTTTAGGTTTGATAGTATATGACTCTGCATTCACTGTGTGTTTAGGGTTTGATAGTCTAATCCACTGTTTTTCATGGCTGTTTATACATTTGTTTTTTATCTAAGGATATATGGCTACTTGACTGCTTTAGGTGTATTTTGATCACATATTCATATTGGTTTTATTCTTATTCATATGGCAAGAAGGTGTCCATGGCTGCAGAGTCAGTCACTCAAGATTCAAGGAAACGCACATTGGAGGCATTGGAGAGAAGATTTGCTGTTGCAAAAGCTGAGCTTCTCACACAACAAAAGAAAGGCAAAAAGAGTATAAAAGAAGATGGGAAACAACATCATACTGCAAGTTATACCTCTACTGATTCTTCATTGCCTTTATGTGGTCCATCAAACACACATTCCCTGAGCATGTTTTCCAAGAAAGGTAATTCTACTTTCAATTTCTCTGTTTGTGTTTTCCTCTTTACAATGTTTCACAAACTTTATTCTTATTTTGATTTTTTGGGAAACATTTTGAATGTAGTATTGATGCATACTTTTTGACTCTGTCACATCAGCCCTACCCTATTTCTAGTTAAGCACCTACATTTGATTGGACTTCCCTTTTTTTTTCCTCTCCCCTTTTATAAAATGTGTGCTGATTCCATGCTTAAACACTTGTGATGTTTCTGTAGTCCTTTGTGGTTTTTTGTGCATTGAAACAGTGCTGTACACCTAGATGTGTAGTCAATTGCTATTCTTTAATGGGAGAATCCAATTGTAACCTTTTATGATTTAAAATTGACGGTGATATAGTTTTATATTTCCCATAGTCAAGAAAAAGTACATTTACTGTTTTGCTTTGTATAAGATCAGTTTTGATATCAGAGAGATCTGTAATATATGGTTTGCCCCATTAGACAAAAGATGCCACTTACAAAATGTCAGATATTTTATTCCTTGCCTTTATGTTGATGAATTTAATATTGTGATTATATTAGAAATTAAAATCCATTCTATAAACTCCATACCACCTAATGGGTTTTCATTATGTACAGCTTAACTGTGTTGGGAAGTGTTTTATTTTCACCTTGTATTTCATATGATACATCTGCATCCTGCCATGCTGGCCAAAGTTTTGGATTTGTTGTTTATTTATGAATTTGCATTAAACAATGAGTTTCTAGATATTTTGTCTCGTTTGGCATTTGGCTTATTCTCTTAATCTTGGCCTTTTAGGGAATTTCACTTTCTCTGGCCAGGCTACTTTGCAAGGTACTAGACAGTCTGTGTAATGCTACCCTTTTGTACATGATATACATAAATATAAGTGAGAGTGTGTGTGTATTCTAAACATTTTCAATTTATAGAGACCAAAGAAAAAAACTAATAGTTATCTGCAGACACTGAACAAGGTGATCCAACGTATGCACAGCTCTCTCAGACTGTACATGAAAATCTGCTAGCAACTAAAGAGAAGGTATTCCTTTGCTTGGAACCCATGTGTCAAGGTTAAGAAAAGTTTTGAATTTGAGCAATTTATATTAAACATCCACTCTGCTCAAAAAAAAAAAAAATCAAACTTTCACTATGTAACATTATAAAGGTTAGGACTAAACCAAAAATGTTGAAGTTTCTTTGTATTCATATTTCAAAGATGATATATATTCCCCTTTATCAAGAAAAATGATCATATATTTTCCTACTACTAACCAGAAACTTTGAAATTTCCCTGTCTTTATATTTCAAAGATGAATTTTTCCCCCAATTTTTCTCCATTTCTGACTTAGATCATGCAGTTTTCTGCTGAGAGAGGAAGTTCAGTAGATAGCATATTGCATGAGCTTCTTCAGAAGGGAGATTCAGCCTCAAAGTACATGCAAGGATCAAGAAGCATGAAAATTGATAACTGGATCCTTCTTGATAATTATGTACCAAGATGTGGGGCGTCTTCTGGTTCTCGCATTAGGGCTTTGCAAATTCATTCAAAACGATCTAAGAAACGCATGTCTATGAAACAGCATAAAAAGCATGGAACATTGGATCTTCCTCAAGAGCTCCATCAGTAAGTTTATCTTTTCTAAACTGCACATTTGGCCAACTCTTGATCCTTTTTAGTGTTTCCTTAGATCTGTAATTGTGGAATGTGGTAGTGTGTCCATGGTGTTTCAAGGAGTCCTTTCTCTTTTCTTTTTGTTGCTCATATTTTCCTGTTAAGTGCAAATAATCTTTTCAACAACTTGTTATTATCTACTTTGTAACAATGATATTCTTTTTGTTGTCTAATTATTGTCCACTTGAATTACAGATTCAATATTTTCAGGCCAATGCATGAATTATGGAAAGGTTATATCAGACAACTTATTAACTCTGCTGGGTACTTCTCTCCTTCTTCATTGTTAACTGATTTCATATGATTCCTAACATTTATACATTCTTTCTATGATGGCTTTTATAACCATGAACACGGTCAATTTTCCAGGAAAAGTCAATTGGCTCAATGTCTTCTTGATGCAGATCTACACGGCGCTATCATTCTAGGTTCGAGAACACTTGATTTTGCTATGCTTATTTTGCATTGAGTTAGGAATTTTAAGTATAATTTTTTCACGTTCATCATAAATGCCAAAATAGGTTCCAATACGTGATCTTGTTTGGACTCACATTTAACCTGAGTTAACATCTTTCTAAATTTATTATGATGCTTTGTTAATGGGAAATTATTTTGTAACTGACTGAACACCATATTCTTTCTTCTAGAAGCTACTTAGGTGTTAGTATGTACATATGTAATCAATGTGCATCAAAAGATGTGCTAAAATTGCTCTTGCTGACGAACCAAGATTTATCAAAACCTATTTTTTGTTGTTTGAAAAAGCTAATGATGTTTACTGTGAGTAATTACATGTATCTAATGGGCATCCTAGCAAGGTGGGAACCTTCTTCCAAAAGTTAGCTTGTGAGAGAATCACCCTACTTAAATACCCCATTAACCAGCGCATATTATTCAATGTGGGACTTTGGTATGTCATATTATCTTGGTTTCCATCAATTGGCCTCCTTTGGAAAGCCAATGTCTTGGGGACTACATTATGTGGAACATCACTTAGCCTTTCACTGGTCAAGACTCTTTACACGTAGCCTTTTCTAGAGTTGCTGACTACTAAATCTAATACCAATTGATAGGCACCCAAACAAGGTAGGGAACCTTCTCCCAAAAGCTAACATCAAAGTGAGAGAACCACCCTATTTAAGTACCATATCAAATAGGCCATATTCCATCAGTATCAATATGTATTTATCGTGGCAGTAAGTTTAAAAGTGAAGATGATCTTGTGTTGTTTAGGCTACAGATCAGGAGTTGGCTCTTCCTCTCTAAGGAGGGAATCTCTAGTTTAAACCCCCTTTGCCTTGACATTACTCAAGAATCAGGATAACTTCAGGTTTGCAGGCAGTTTCATAGTCTCTAAATCCTGAATTAAAAATTAGTTGTTAGGGCTGATGCAGGATGTATTTTAGGCCTTGAAGGCTATGTTATGATCCAAATTGTTAAAAATGCATTTCTCTGATTTCTTGCTTGGTGGACCAACTTATTTAATCTTTGTAGTTTAGTAAAAGAGATAGGCTTTTAAGACTACTACAATAAATATTGAGAAATATTATCTTAATCCCTACCTCCTCCATAGCTATCTGTTTATCTCCAGAATATCACTCTCTTAAGTGCTTTCAACTATGTTTTGCAGTTGTGGATTGTAAAGTAACTTCTTATATTGGAGTTTGTGGCATTGTGATTCGTGAAACAGCAGAAGTGTTTGGGATAATTACTGAAGATAACAAATTTCAAGGTAATCCTTCCACCATTTTGAGTTCTCTCTTGAATTGACACATCTGCATGCTCATATGAATGTGTTTGAATAATATTAGGTTATCTTTCTTCTTTATTTTGTTATACTATATAAGTTTGATGGACACCAAAGTAAGGTGGGGAATCCTCCCTCAAAAGTTAGTCATTGAGGTAGGAGAACCATTTTACTTAAACTATTAAGCATCTTATATTATTTAATGTGAGACTTTGGCATCTCATATTTACCTTAGTCTCCATCAATTGGCCATCTTTAGAAAGCCGAAATCCCAGCGGCTACACTTTGTGACATTTCACTTAAAGACACTTTACTCAGTCTTCTATTAGTCAACTCTCTGCCGGTCAAAACCCTCTACAGGTAGCTCTTTCCAGAGTTGCCAACCACCAACTCTGATACTAATTGATACACATCCAAGTAAGGTGGGAAACCCTCCCTCAAAAGTTAATTATTAAGCGGGAGGATTACTTTACTCAAGTATTCCATTGAACATCCCATACCACCCAATATAGGTCTTTGGCATCTCATACTACCTTGGTTTCTATTAAACTCCCACATTGGTTATATCTCAAGCTGTAGAACCTTCACCCTATTATGAATATACGTAATACAAGCCTTTCATTATCTAGGCTTTCCAAAGCTTTCACTTTCTTTATTTTATTCTTTACATGGTATGAGAGTGCTTAGGGAGAGAGAAGAATAAGCCTACAATCGTTCTGTAGTTCAGTCGAGGCTTTGCCGACTTCTTTGGGGGAGCTCTAGGCCCCCTTCTTTGGCAAGCCTCCAGCCCCTCTTCCAGCATATGTCCAGCCACCATCTCTGGCAGTCATCTAGCGACTTTCTGGGTGATTCTTTGGCCTTTTTCCCTGGATGAACTCCAGTGGTTTTACAGTCTCTGACCATTTTTCTAACAAAACTCTGATTGCTTTCCTGGTAAATATGTGGCTACTTCTTTTGGTTGTTCTTCCTTTGTTTTCTAAGGTTGTGCATCATTTCAGCCATTTTTCTCTGGTTGCACATCATTCTCCCTACTCTTCTTGCTGAGCATCATATAATGGCAGCACTTTTCTCCAGCCGTGTTACTCCAACTGCTCCTCCTGCTGTGCATCATTCTTGCAGTGCTTTTCACTGGGTGTGTCACTCCAACCATGCTTTCCACTGTGCATTATACCAACAAGTTTACCTACTTTTAGCAGTGCTTTTTACCTCCTATTGTAGCAGTGTTCTATATGTACTTTTAGAAGTGTTATTTTTCAGCCTCCTTGGTGATGTTCCAAATTGGCACGTGGTAACTTTTGTGTGCTCCAACCATTTTAAGACCTTTGTTCTATATTCCAGGTCATCTTTTACAGCTGCCTCCCATCAAAAAGTTAACGTGTCTATAATATTTTGTCAGAGGGAGTGCTGACTTGTTGATATTATCAGTTAGTTGTTTTCCTCTTCTATTACGTTTGATTGGAATTCTTTCAATCTCAAGGGTTGCATTCTTTGTAACAAGTTTGGTGCATTTGGTTTATATGCTCCAGCTTTTTTTTTTTTTTCTTGGGGGGGGGGGGGGGTGCGCGGTGGGTTGGGGTGGGGGTTATGGAATAATATTGGTTAATCTTTCTTCTTAAATTAATTATACTATATAAGTTTCACATTGGTTGCATCTCAAGCTATACAACTTTCACTATTGTGAATGTATGTAAAACAAATCTCCCATTATTGAGGCTTTCCAAAGCATTTCTCTCTCTCTATTTTATTCTTTACATTATGGAAACAATTTTTTTTTGTTGGGGGGGGGGGCATATGCTTTTCCTTAATTTGATGATTCGTTCCCGTGCATGGTTTATAATTCTGAGTAATCTTTACCTGTATTTTATAAATTTAACATAATTTAATCAGGATTCAGGAGCAATTATAAATAGTCAATATATATAATATTGCAGTCTATTCAAATAAAATGTAACTCACAAGCATAGAAAGTGCATTTTTGAATATAAATATGATATGAAAATGTCTAATTTGCTTAGCTTGAGATGTTTCCCTTTGATGGGTTAGGTTTTTTGAGGACTGAACACATAAGTCCAGTCATGCTCCTAGAATGTTGTTTGACTGAAATTATAATTGAGATTTGTAAGTTATAGCCTCTTTGGGTTATATGTTTAGTCTGTGTTTGGCACCATAGGAAAGCCCAGAAGTGCCGGGATCACCTGTACTGCAGATAGCAGGTTTTGGACAAGATCTAAAGTTGTGTTTATGTTTCTCCCTCAATGCATCAGAAAAGATTGATTTTGACAGTGCCATTACTTAAGTGCCCTGATTATTTATTTTTAAAACTATTAAACTACCAATACTCAGATATTTTATTTGACCTGAAATGTTTTTCTGTGCCTTCTGAATTTAAATTGAAAAGCGATCTTGTCCAACAAGTCCCAAACAAAATAATATCACTCATAATATATTAGATTACATTCTCAATGTTGAGGTGATTTTCTTTCTGAAGAGACTAAAGAAAGAGGGAGAATGCTACTGAAAAGCGCAAGAAATTGGATTATGCTTTACTATATTTATAACAAGGAAAAACTCTACCGCATAGAAAACAAGCAATGTGGGGCGAAAGTATATACAACTTAGCCTACTAATTAGATCTAATTCTAACATTTCCCTTTCTTTCTGTTTGTTAACTTGCAGTTGTTCCCAAAAAGTTTTCTGTATTTGTATTCCATGTTGATTGCTGGAAAGTCACTCTGCATGGGGACAAACTCACTTCAAGAAAGTTGGGATTATGATATTTTGATGTCAGGTAATATATTGATGCTACATGAATGTGTTTTCTATCTGCTTTGGAAGTTGACACTTCATCTCCTTATTACGTGAACCTCATTATTTTCATTGTGATTTTGATTTTCTCGGTTGCCTCGCTGAGATTAGGAGCTTCCCAAGTCTCCAAAATTTTCACCCTACAGAATTTTCGGTGCTTGGAAGTATCACTTTCTCCTTCATTTCCTTGAGTTGAGCATGATAAAGATATTTCGTCTTCTTGCTCCACTGCTTACTGTCTTCCTTTGATCAATCCTACCATAAAACAAATATACTTTACAAACTAAATATTTAGTCCAAATCAATTCTACGTTTCATTTTTAACAATAGGGACATATATATATATATATAAGTAATACTCGAGGCCATGTAAAAGTGATGTTAATATCGGTGGTCGGACATGATTTCTTCTCATCGATCTGCGGAGCAACATTTGAAAGCTATATCTTTAGTTATGAACTCTCTTGATATTGTTTGAAAATTAAGCTTGTAATCTTCATTTTCCTTGTCTGATGAGCTGTATTTGGTGTTTGCTAAAATGTTTGTGAGCTGGATATGAGCTCTTCCTCTAAGAGATGGACAGTAATGGAAATTCTTTTTTTGGAGAATTATAAACAAGGACTTAGAATTGAAAAAAATTATTCTACAGGGCCTATTACTATTATTTTATAATAAATTATCACTAACTTTAATTAAAACTAGTGGTATTTAGTGATAACAAGTCCAGTAGAATAATTTTTTCTTCGAGTCCTTGTTTGTAATCCTCCTTTCTTTTTCTTTTTGGTCCTGCTAATAAGTAATTAGTAGAGTAATGTTATTGGCACAATCGGCTGTCACAAATTAAATTCTTGTACTGAGGCCATTCTATCTCTTAAAGTGTCCCAAGCCAATGCCTATGCAGGGTAGTTAAGTGGCGGGCTATCTAAAATATTGATGTGGTTAAAATGACAATAGTAAGTAGTGTTTTTAAAAGTAGATTGATTATTGAACTAGTAGAAATATTAATTTGTGATTTATTAGTTTAATTGTAGTTGAATCATAGTGGAACTAATAATAATTAAATATTTTTTAATTTTATATATTAAAAATATAATATAATAAATAATAATGGTGTTTCTTTCATGAAGGGGATCAAAACATTATGGTTCTATTATTATTTACCAATGCAAATGTTCATGTATATTAATTAGTAAAATTAATTATGCAAAGTATTATTCAAGTAAGAGTCATAAGATTTGTTTTTTCATTTCTTAATTTCCACAGTTTGATTATGGTTTGGAGTATACATAAATCTCTTAATGTATCTGGAGCATGTTGTTTTCAAATCACTCATTATAAATCCTTTTCCTGAATCTCCTCTTTCAATCAACCTTGTCATCTTCTAATCAACTCTTTTTTGTCCATGTCTTCTATTTCACTATTTAACCTTTTCCACTTTTGAACAGTCATTTGTATAAACCTTTTCCCATTCAATTCTAGTCAGATTCCTTAGCCCATCACCTAGAAGTCATTATAAATTTCTGGCCTCAGTTTAAATTTTGATTATGAATTAACCATAGTTATCAAAATCAAATTTAACCAACCGATTTGATTGAAAAACTAGTGAATTAGTTTTTAGTTTGGTTCAGTTGGTTAAAAAAATAGGTCAGTTAAAAAATTAATTAAAAATTGGTTGAATTGATTAAAATTAGATTGGTCAAATTAGTCATTGAATTTTTTTTTTTGTAGATTCTTTCCTAGAAAGTAACATGGTTCATTTTGGACAAATTTAAAAAAATTAAAAATAGAAGATAAAAGGAGAAAAAGGTGGTTGAAAGAAAAAGAAATTTAAAGAAAAGAGAATATTAGAGAAACCAAAAGACGTGTTTGGCTATTTTTAGTACTTTTCTTTTTATTATGTTTTATTTCTTAGTAGCATTTCTTTTAAATATTAAAGTAAATTGTCAAAATTATTTCTTTCTATTTCATTTTTTTTATTTAATAAGTTTCAAAGTTTGAATATTAATTATTTTTCAATTTTAATTAAGGTAGTTTTTATTTTTCAATTAAAAATAACTTTTAAAACATTATTAAAATTTATTTGTTATATTCAATGTTTTTAAAACCGGACCGGTCATTGAACTGGTAGAGGTACTGGTTCATGGTTCATTGGTCGAACTATAGTTGAACCGTGGTCGAATCCATAATAATTAAATATATTATTTTAAAAAATTTTATGTATTAAAATTTTAATATAACAAATAAATATTAGTAAATTTTAAATATTTGATTACTAATTCAATATTTCTTAAGATATTACAAAAATTAATGTTTAATTTAAAATAAAAATTATCTATGATTAAAAGTTAAGAATATTTAATATTAAAATTTCTAAATTTCTAAATTATATTAAGATTCTATTTATTATTAAAAAATAAAATAATAAATAATGATTTTAGGTAAATACCTTGATATTTGAGAGAAAGAAAATTGAACATAATAGAAAGAAAGTATAAAGAATAATTAATTATGCACATTTTATTTTTCTTATATTCTCTTTCTTTTTTAAAAAAAAATTCATATTTCAACTCTCTCATCTTTTTTATTACCTTCTATTTTTAATTTGTCAAATTTATTTAAGATAAATTATTCTATTATAAAACAAAAAATTAAAAAAAAAATTGCTTCAGACCGGTTCAAACCGGTTTTTTAGACCGGTTTTCATCGGTTCTTGACCAGTTTTTTGCTTGACCAGTTTTCAACTTCGACCGAACCGGACTAAGGACCGGTTCCCGGTCGAACCGGCCGATCCGGTCCGTTTTTTTCAACCTTGGTTATATTAAATTTTAATATATAAAATTTTAAAAATATATATTTAACTATTATCGATTTGATTATTGTTTAATTATAATCAAACTATTAAATCATCAACTAGTGTGCTCACCAATTTGTTGATAAATCTGGTTTTAAAAGCATTGAAATTAACTCACTTTGTTATCACCTTTGAGCTCAACTCACTACTGGCTTCCACCTACGCTTACTTAAGCTAGAGCTCATCCTAGAGATCTTTGGCTGCCACCATAGGAAAGGGATCCCCTCATGTTGGGAATCTCGCATGTTGCCTCATCTTTCTTAAAAATTTAAACTTTTTTTTATATTATTTTTTTGGGAGGAAATAGATCCCTTCATTAGAGAGAACATTAAGAGAACATGAGCATCCTTAACATCGAGAGGATCCAAATCTGCCACCATAATGGTTGTAGCCTCCGCAATGATTTTATCTCCATTATATGTGAAGCAAAGGAATCACGATAGAAGGCATTATTATTATTATTATTATTATTATTATTATGAAACAAAATAGAGCTCTAGATTTATGCTTCCTATGGTTCTTGTTGGGCTCATCATCGCCATTGGAATCACTTCATCAGGTTCTTCTTTTGGGTACTCAACCCTCCACCGTGGCCCCCTCTCTATCCGCCAATGGATCTGAGCGAGTATGATCATGAGCTAGCTAAGATGACACTGTACCATCTTCAGAGCATGTTAGCTAGTAGCCCTTGGTATGTGTTGGTACATGGAGGCAAAGAAAAGGCTGAAGAAAGGTGAGAGAATATTGATGATAAGTTTTGGTGCTGACTCCTTTAAATGCAATAGTTGTCTCACATAGGTTTATTACTAAAAATTGGATAATTCGATGAATCTTTAGTTTGGTCAATTTTTGATTGATTTTATTTTTGGCCAATTTTGTGGGTTAAATGGATTGAAATAATGGCTGCTTCATTGTCTTTACAATTGAATGACCATTCTAGTCTAATTTTTAAAACATCAGTAATAATTAACTTGAGCACGAGGACAATTTCACACGAATTGATTGGACACTTTTTAATTAAGCTTAATTTGCTAAATTTTCCTAAATGACCTAATCTAGGTTACTCTAACTACTAGCAATGAAATTTAAGATCAACTAATCAAACTAACTAAACAAGAGAAAGTATTTAATTAGGGTTTTGATTTAATCTTATTAATTTGACTTTCATAACAAACATTGGCTCAAATGATTTAGCAATGAGGGATGATTATGTTTTTTAATTAATGTATTTTCACCTTTTGATACCTCTTTAGAATTAATTAAACAGCCACAGATTCTTCCGTGTTGGTATCTCAATTTTGTTATGTATGCTTTAGATCACTTTAAACCAAATTTACCTATTGGTATCTCATTACCTTTCAAAAGTTAATTTGAATAACCTATTTAAGTTTCACTTCTCAATCTCTATTTAAACTAGACTTAAAGTCTCTTAGTTTATTACTAAACAACTAAGAACAATTATCCAAATGCATTAAAATAATAGCATATAGTTACTCCAAATATATTATTGAATCAAAATAGAATTGAGCTACTTTCCATAACCTAACAAGAAAACTATTGTATTTCATGGAAAAAAAATAAAAATAAAGAACATAAAAATGATGAGAAACATAAGGTTGGATGCTCCCTGTTACCAAGCACAGTTGCCTTTTCTCTATCACCTTCTTAGTCTACCATAAATCTCAATAAAGGTATCTCCTTATAATAGAGCACCAAACTAGGTTTTTTTTTTGAAATTTACGATAGGAGTGGGTGCAAGAATTTCCTATATCTAATTAGAAGAGTCATTTTCAAAAGTTTCCTTCATGTAGATTGATATATCTAATTAAAAAATATATAATAAATTATTAATTATTATAATGTATATAATTAAAATTTTTAACAAGATAAAATCAAACATTGTTATTTATTAATCAAACATACTTTTTTATAAATTAAAATTAAAATTATTTTTAATTTATTTTTTTAAAAAAATTATTTCAATGGTTTCCAACAGTGTAGTGGCTGGACAGTATTTGACCACTTTATTGTTGGAATAGAGTTTTTGTATTTTTTTGAAAATTTATAAATATATTTTTTATTTTTTATTGACATTATTTATAAATAAATATTTAATTAATTATCTCAATTAAAATAGTTATTAATAATTATCATTAACATTATTTGTTCAGTCTTTTTTACTATTCAAATTGTTACTAATATTATATTTATATAAACTAAAATTTTCATATATAATAAAATTTATATTTATTTAATATAATATGACAGAAGATACAGACATGGCAAATGAGAGAGAATAATGAAAATAGTGACAAAAATATCTATAGGAAGAAATTTCGTACAACAAAAATAACAATAGATTGTGATGGTAGAAACATTTGTCGAAAAACCACGATTTCTAACTATTTGCGACAAATATCATCTGTTGAAAATTATGTCTTTCTTGTAGTGAACAAAAATCCTATTTTTAAACCACTGTAAACATTGTTCAGGGAGTGATTTTTTGTGCTCTTAATGATGTTAACATGATCTTATTGGAATTATTGTAGGATGCGATGCCTTAAATAAGTGGCTTAATGAGGTGCATTTTTGGACGTCGGGATGCAGTTGGAGAGAGAAAAACTATGGAGTTTGTAACGGTAAAACCTTCTCTCTTCAACTCTCAACATTAAAAGTTGTTTAGTCTCACATTTCTCAATTTATTTATCCTTAAATATAAATAATTTAAATTGCAATGTTTGGTAGGAAAGACAATACTTATTCCCTATCGTTTGTTGGTTAATGAACAAATATGATAATCAAAGTGCAAGGTACACTTGAATGCTTAATATTCAGTTTCTTCAAATTCATTTTGCCCATACTTTCATGTGATACTGGTGCCAAGCTATCAACCCTAGTTAGGTAAAATGTTGTCTTGCTATTTCCGCAAGGAAATATGATGTCTAAGAAAATAGAGGCAAAAAGAGCCATTTCGACATTGGGGAACAAAATCAATAATGACTTAAAAAAAATGCATAAAAAGTGCAGCCATTAAACATTGTACATTGCCAAAAATGTCCTAAATCATATTAGATCTTCATTTTTATTATAGTAATCAAAATCATACGATTCACGATTTGAATCTCACGATTCATAATAAGTTACAAAGTCAACTATATGAATTGATAATTGAATTGGAAGTAATTTTAAATTATACAATTCACAATTCAAATTTTATGATTTGTAATGAGTTACAAAACTAATAATATGAATTAATGACTAATAAAGTAATAATACAAATTTGCTATTTAGAAATATAACAAAACAATGAATTGGCATGACAATATTATATCGTTAAATATTGTCTATGCCTTTTACAAAAAATGCAAAGAAAAATATTAGTTGAGATTATTTTAAAAATTAATTACTTATAAATTATATGACTAATGAACTTATCTATGATTTATGTTTAAGTATCTTTCTTAATTTTTGGGTTAAGTTTACTATTTTGAGTATTTTATATATATCACAAGGATATTCATAAGTTATATTTTATATTTCTTTTTATTTTTTACCTATTATTGAATCTTACAAACTGATACATTTTACGAGTCATAATTCAAAAATATGTTTTCTGATTCATAATACTTATCATGACTTGACAACTATGATTTCTAGTAACATTAAGTAATTTCAAATATATTGCAAGAGTTATAACTACAAGAAATCTGAGATAACAGAAGTTGTCATTAAAAATTTAAAAATCATACAAAACTTTTTGTGAAGACTTGGTGTTGAGAAAATTATTTTAAGAAATAAAAAGTCATCTTTAGAGAGTCATTTTTAGTGATGAGACTTGTTGTCACTGAAAATGTAGGCTCCGCTGATGATTTTTTTTTTTTTATATATATACAAATCCGCTGATGATATTTTAAGTCCACTAAGATGTGTCTTTTGGTGACAAACATTTTAACGGCAAATTTCAAGATTCAATGACATTTGAAGCTGTCGCCAATAAATTTTTTCCGCCAAAATCATTATCGTAAATTTTTCTACTCACATATTAAATAATTTATCAAACTTCAAGCGATTTTATCACAGAATATCCCTTTTCACTGACGAAAATCTGTGTTGTCACAAATTGTGGTTTAGCAGTAAATTGCATCACAAAAAAGCGTTTTAAAGATAAAATATTAGTTTGTTACTGAAAATCTATCGAGGGCAATAATTTTTGTCCCTAAAAAGTTTTGTATATATTTTTTTATATACAATTTATTTTTTCATACTTGTCAATTAGTGCACTAGAATAATATTTACATGATAAAGTAATACAAATAATATAAAATTCAAATTTTTTTGTTACATGAACTAATATACAACTCTAAAAGATTATTAGTGCTTGACTTCATTCTTGGCAAATTGGTATAGGAACTCCTACAATGTGGTTTGTGACTGAAAACCTACAAACATCAATGATTACTGGTTAATATCTCATGTAACGCACATCAAATAACATCTCAGAAAAAAAGAAATAAAACTTTTATATGCGTAAAGAACCTATGAATATGGAAATCGTACATCTGTTTCTTGTTATTATGGCCATATCAAAATAAATAACACAGCAGGAAAGTTACAGAAAATTAGAGTGCTGCTCTACAAAAACAAAAAATAAAATGCCTAAATACATTTTTTACGCTTTGAGTTCTGTAAAAAAATTAATTTGGTTATCCTGGTTACAAAAAAAAGAAAACAATGCTACCCTTCTAATTTAAAAAAAAAAAAGATCCAATTTTGCCCCTATCACATTGTCCATAAAAAATTTAATGCTGACTTAACAGTTCTGATTTAAATATTATTTATTCATTTGTCACTATTAATTTACACTCAAATTTTGCATATTTACTAGTAAATTTGGCGTGGAATTTTGGATGACAATATATTACAGAAATAAAATTAAATTATTTTAAAAAAAATAAGAGGGCAACGTTACTTACTTTTTAAAAGGTCATAACTACACCTAGTTTTTAAGATGTAAAATATTTATTCATAGTCTAGTAGCAATATATAACAGGACTCGATATTGAACTTGCTACAGCTCCATTTCACTTATAAAGATGCATGCCCTGTCAACCAAGCTCACAAGGAAAAAATGCACTCAGAGAAAATCATTGCGTACAATAAGTCAATAACTGCATTAAAGCTAAGCTTTTTTATAAGTTATAAATAATGTCATTTTATTAATCTACTATTAATTTCATTTACAATAAATTGACAAAAGGACATTATTGATAATGATTTTACTTGTGAGAGACTAAATTGATAAACACTCTATTTATGAGGGACTAAAATAAAATTTTATTCTTTGGTGTTATTATATGTCAATCATAGCTGTTTTATGTATGTCAATGAGTGTTCTTTATTTGTTTGGTAAGGAGGGGAGAGGGAAAAGGAAAGGAAATGAAAGAGAGATTGTACTTTTCCTTGTTTGGTATATGTTATTAAGATGAAAAGAAAAGAAATGGGGATGAAAAATAATTGTGGGACCCTACATGTGTTTTTACACTATTTCCTTTTTTTTTCTCTTTCTTTTCAATATATTGAAGGAATGAATACAAGAGAGAAATGTGAGAGGAGGGAAGAGGGGAGAGAAATGTGAGAAAGATAATGTAGCAACATATTTAATATAAATAAAAAAATTAATACAAGTAAAAAATAAAGTCTCTCATATAATTATGTTCTTAATTTGATTCTTTGTATATAAAATAATTATCAATAATGTCTTTTTATCAATCTATTATAAATGAAATTAACAGATATGATGACATATAACATATTTTTTATAAGTTATAAATAATGTCATTTTATTAATCTACTATTAATTTCATTTACAATAAATTGACAAAAGGACATTATTGATAATGATTTTACTTGTGAGAGACTAAATTGTGAAATACTCATATATAAATGATCAAATTGAAAAGACAATTTTATAAGAGATTAAATTTAAAAAAATTATAAAAAACTAAATTAATAAATAATACTTCATTTGTAAAAGACTAAAATAAAATTTTGATTTAACTCCAAACAAAGCCACAAGTGTCCATATTTAAATGAAAGTTATTGTGGTAACTTCAAAACAGAGCAAACACTGTCATCTTCATTAGAAAATGAAAATCCAAACAGATTTGAAATTTTGGATTAATTTTATTCATGTGATAACCACTACAGACATTAAAATTCACACAATGGTTAATGAATAAAAACCATAACAATGATTACACCAACATTTAAGTTATTAACCTGATAGGTCAATTTGGGAATTTTAAGCTTGTTTGGTACGTATAATAAAAAAAAGAATGTAATAGTTGAAGAAATGAAAATAAAAATTTTAAGGGTAAAAATAATTTCTATGGTCTTACTTTAAAAACGAGTGATAAAAAATAATAAAATAGTATTAAATAATAATTATAAAGATATAATAAATATTATAAAAATATAATTCCTTCCGATAAAAGTTATCAAATGGGCTGACATATGGTAAAAATATAACAATAAATAACCTCTAAAAAAAATAACCTCTAATAACGTGGCGATATATTTGAATCATGAAGCCTCCACATGGAAGTACGAATGAGTCCCCCGTATTATTCACATTGCATACGTTTATTGGACCCACACAATGACAAAAAAAAAAAAAAACTTTTTCTTTAAATCCTTTTTCCTCAGTTCAAACATATTTTAAAAGGGTTAAATCTAAATCTAAATTTCAAAAAAAAAAAAGTCAAACTTTAAATTTCACTTCTATTCCCTTCCCTTCCATTCTCCTCAATTCAACTATACTCTCAATAACTAAACACAGACAAAAAACAAACAAACTTGGATACAGTTTTTATATCTTTGTTATTGTTAACTTTAAGGTTCTATATTATAAGTTTTGATAATAATAAATGTATGATGAATGTATGACAAACGAGTTATAAATACAATGTTAGTACTAGTTTACTTGATTGCTATAAGCCATGAACAATTATAAAAAAGATTATTTGTCCTAATTATGCTATAAGTTTTGATAATAAAAAATATTGACAAATATAGAATTCTTATGTGCTTATTTGTTTAATTATTAACCCGTAATACTCTATTCTTGAATCATGCTTTATTTCTTATATATAAGACATGTTTGCTTATAATATATTTGATAGGTTTTAAGGTTATATATATAATTTAGATTGGATATATGAATTATAAGAATATCATATTATGATAAGATTATTTATATTATACTAAATACTAATATGTCATGCATATTTATAAAAATGAATTGGACTAATTATTTGATTTGTAAGTTAAATATCTTTTATGTAAGACTATCCAAAGAAAGAATAGTGAGCATTGAAACAATGAAAATGAAATATCAATATTACATTTTACTCAAAGAAATAGCAAATATAAAAAAAAAAAATACTCTAAGAATTGAAGAACTAAAAGATTTAAATATTTGGAAACTTGGTTGCATCAAAATTGACGTCAAACTCAAATAGATATATTTACCATAGGTTAAGAGTTTTTATGTCAAATTCAATAATTTAGATTTGTGTTTATTGGCTCAAGATTTTTTGATTTTCAAAATATATATTTGGACGCAAAAGATTGGGAGATGTAGTTTTTTTCCTATAACTTTACTTTGATCTTTAGTCACTATTTTTATCATACCTCACAAACCATTTGGGCTTTTTATATAAAACTTTTTCATTTGAAAATAGACTAAAAAATCTTTCCAAAGATGGGTTATTTACTCAAAAAGAAGTTCAAATGAAAAATTTATAATTATTTAAATTTGAGTAATGAAATATAGATTTTACATAAAATTCTATTCTAACCTTTGGTCACTTTTTTTATCACATCTCACAAAATATATGAAATTTTGAAATGAAACTTGTTACATTAAAAAATAGAATCAAATAGATTTTCAAGATAAGTCATTCACTTAAAATAGAGTTAAAATAAGATAGATATAACTATTTAAAGTTAAGTCTATATTGACAAGTTAACTAACCTTGAAACTAATCAACTAGGGTTGTCCAAAATGGCATTTGGTGCTTCTTGGATATGACCATTCAATTGCTCTTAGCCAACCAATTGATTGGTCTCTAGAAATTCAAACTAATGGTCATATTTTGCATGGCAGTTAACTGATATAGCTCAATTGACTAACAACACTAGAAATAGTTTTTTAAAGTATGTAACAATTATTTTTGATCCCAAAAGACTATATTTCATTACAAGCCATAAATATGACCTTCCAAAATGTTTTTAAGGAGGTATATAAGGTATAATGTGATCTTAAAATTATTCTTGATCATTAAAAAGAAAAAAAATATCTTTTTTGAGTTAAATCTTGCAAAATCTCTATTATTTAAGTTCTATTCATTGAGAAAGTTTTTTTTAACAACTGTATTCTTCTTGGCACGCCCCAAAAAGAAGGGGTGACCAACGCAGAAATCCGCATGGGACTCCTATCTACGGACTTGAATTGCTACACTTTACTAATTCAATGACTTTGGGAAGTTCTACACAAAATAGTGGCAAATTAAGTGTAATCCCATCTCATTGGATATATATTTTTTGTTTTTGTACACCTAGCCTTTTATAGAAATTTAGGCAGAGTATCTTCTAAAATAAGACATTTCAAATTTCTACAAACAGCTAAAATTCAACAGATACAATAAAAGAGACCTCCGTTCTCCACAACCAGTCATCAAAACATCAGAAGGGCCAACATAAGGGAGGGGAAACATAATTTGTATCAATTAGATCTACATCTAAAATACTTTACAATAAGAATCCAAAACTCATTACAACAAAAAATAACTATGCCCCGATTCAAAAAGGAGGCTCACCGCCACAATGCCTTAGAACCTAAGATGAGGGAGGCAGGTCGGGTCTAATAGCGCTATCTGAAAAATTAAAAATTAAAGGAACGAGTTGAAAACTCAGTGAGCAAATAATAGATTTTCACAACTAAAACAAAAAGGTCATAACCAACAAGTTAGGAAGTGTATAAATTAACCATCACAATTGAAATAATTAACAAATCTACAGTTTACTGTGTGCAAGAATAACCCTTAAACCTCTGAGTCTCTTAATATAATCACTTAGGGGAGGCTTATCACCCGATCAAGTAAGGTGGTGGCTACACTTTATTGGCAGCTCCTTATCCCATTTTATTCAGGTGGCTACACCTAACGGGTAGTTCCTTCTCCGCCCCTCTTGCTTACATGCCATGGTTTGTATTTTCTGGGGGCGGTTACACCTTGTTGGCACTTCCTTACCCTTTTCTTACAAGTGGCTACATCTAACGAGCAATTCCTTCTTTGCCCAGATCCCTCCATTACATATAATCTACCTAGTCATTGGTTCCACCAATGACTATAGCATACATTTATGAGTTTTTCTCTTGTTATTGAATCAAGGGTAATACGGCAAGGAGATTACATAAGGCACACTATTGATGTTAACTGATATTTTAAATTAATAATATAGTTAGCCAAATATTTATATGAGGGATTAGGATTATGTGGAACCAAAATTAGTTAAAATAACAAATAACTAAATAAATAAATATAAATATATAATTACATGAATATGTGAATAAATAACTAAATAAGACCAATTAAAAAGATGAATAAATAAAAGTTACTTCTCAAAATGGTTGCTCCCTCAAGATCAACTCATTGCCACAAAAACATATATATAACAAAAATTTTATTTCACGTAGAGTGATCCAGGGAGACATGACGATATTAGAATCTACGATAATGACAAGCACTTCAAAACCTGTTATTTACTCATTGATGCCCAATACTAGCACAATACTTGTTCCTTCTTGAAAGGCTGATTTCCTTCATTGCCAACGCTCATAGAATTCCTTGATAACACCCAAACTCACCAAATCATTATGTAGACCCAAAAAACAACAACAATTCTTAATATATACCTCATTCAATGACAATCATCTAACTATTTTTTTTTTTTTACATTCCATAATTTCACCTACTATACATACAACTGCCTCTTAACTTAACTCTTCCCCTTTGAATTCTAATTCATTATTTGAGTTCAAAAATCACTTTAAGGAAGTAAGAATTGAAGATTTGTACAAGATTTGCATGACTAAGAAGCCTCATTAAAAGATCCCCAATTCCTTCCTTCATTTTTAGCTAAACAACAAAAGGGCAAGAACATCAACACTTTTGTCAACTCATTGAGCTAGGATGGGCTGAAAAATGGAAGAGAAGGATAAAAATTAATAGATTTAGCATTAGGAATGAAGGAAAAACATAGATGGATCAGAAGAAAATGCTCACTGCAATTCCACAACACTTCCGGCTTGTTCACAGACCAACACGCTTGAATCAATGGCGAGGGAGCTTAAGGAAGTCTAAACAGCACCGGAGGAAGCTTCACAGTGGAAGAGAAAGAGACAGCAGCTCCAATAGAGAAAAAACGAGTGAGCTTGAAGGGAATGAAGGCTAACGCCACAGAATGATGAAGCAGCTGGCCACTAGCGACGGAATAGAAGGGAAGTGGCTCGAGAATGACCAGATGATGCAAGGGAGGTGATTTCGGTGATTGACCAACAATAAGGGAGCTGGGGAAGCAACACACAGGTGACGGGAAGAGAAAAGCTGGAAGCAACGAAAGAATAAGGGAGAAACAAAAATGGTCCAAGAAGAAACGAAGAAAAGAAGAAAAATAAGTAAAAGAAATAAATAATAAGAAAAGTAAAATGTTTTTCTTTATTATATATATATATATATATTTATAATCCCTTTCTCTCTCTTTTTTTTTCTGTTATTACGCTTCTAAAATCATTGTATGGCAAGGGTTGTTATCCCTTGTGAGAGAAAATAAAAGTAGGGAAACTCTTAGAGTGATTATCCTTTAAGAAATAAAGAGTGCTCTATTTTAGAGTGAGAAATAATTATAAGTTGAGTTAATTGTTGTGAAGACTCATAAGTGCCTAATTAAACTTATGGAATTCATTGGGAAGTCTCAAGTTCAAGCTTGGAGGCTAGATGTAAGTTTGGGTTGGAGTCAAACCATAATAAATTTTGAGTTTGCATTCTCTCTTTCCTATATTATTCACATGTTAAGTTGTTTGATTAATGTTCTGTTTTGAAGAATTGATTATCTCTTGTTAGATACATTCTCTTATATTCATTTTAAGTAAATCAATTGTTGAAGAGATTATAAAATTGTTCTAGTTTACTTGTAAACAATTTTTTCTTAAGTGCTCTACTTTTTGGACTAAAATTATATTTTTCATACTTCAAACATTAATATAAATTTTTTTATTGATATAATCTTTTTGTTTACTTAATACTCTTTAAAGTAATTTTAATAACAATTTTTTGGGGAAAAAAAAAGAAAATTATCCAAGTTTGTAAACCCCCAATTCACCTCCTCCTAGGTGTTGGTTACCTTGTTTAACAACTATAAGGTTATCAAATAAACATATGACAAGTGTATGATTTTTGTATACAAGTGTGTCATTTTTGCAATTGAGCATTACATAATTGGATTTTTAAAAAAAAATTTACACATGTCATATATTTATTAGAGAACTTGATAGTAAAAATATAATAACTTAGACAAAATTCTCTTGAGTTTTGTTGAAATTACATAGACATTTTATATACTTTTAATATATATATATATATATATATATATATATAAACACCTCTTGAAATAAACAATTGCACTACACTTTAATTCAATTCCTCCATTAATCTAAATACACATTTTTTTAACTAAAATACCCTATTACATATTTTTTTTATAATGAATAGTATTTTAGTCAAAATTTAAAATTGGACTAAGTGTATATTTTAAAAATAAAAAGAAGATATGTATAATGTCAATAAAATTCAAAAAATATATAATTTACTCAAAATATTTTTTAAAAAAAAAAACTATATCTAAGTATAGTCCCAGAAACGAAACTCATCCCTTCTCTATTGCCGAAAGTGATCATGTTGTTATCATAAACAACAATTGAGATACAATGATTTCAAAAGAAATCCAGACTATAACCAAAAAGGATATATATATATATATATATATATATATATATATATATATAAGCCTCATACTAGCTAAAATAGAATTTCATTGACAGAGCATGTTTGAAATTGTTAGCATATTGATCAAAGCCTGATTCTTTTTTTTTTTTTCAACGGCTGGATCCATTTGACCATACATGAAGAATGTTGGTTCCTGATGAAATGACAATTGAATTGATTCATTACTAAGATATGAAACAACTACAAGGCCTAGCATCTTAATTTTCTTGAACACATAACAAGTCAATCAGATTGCATTTAACGATTTCATTATATGAATCAAGTTGTCAGATTTGAATCCGATATCTTTAACAATTTTTGCATCCCTCGATTGCTTCCAAGCTTGCAACAACTATGTAAAATTAGTTATTCAAATCATGGCCCTTCTAATTAGCTTTTACGTTGTTAGTTTTGCTACAAAGGTTGAGATGATTATTTGAACAATACTGATGAGAAACAAATTTCATTAACTTACATATTTAAAAAGTCACCAAAAATTTGTGATTCATGATAACTGGCATTCTTCCTACCACTAACAATTTTCAAAATCATAATTTTAAAACTAAAGATGTCAAACTTTTCAAATAATTGTCTGAGCACTGCATATTCTGAAAACATAAAATTTACAAAGAAAACAATATCAATGTTTGAATTTTACCAAATGGATAATAGGAATAACATTTTGGACATAAAAATTCACTAGCAAGGCAAATATTTAATGTATATTTAGCATTTTTTTTAACAAAGCATATTATAAATGTAAAAGTAGCTAACGGAAGAAGATATATATATATATATATATATTCATAATTTACTCAATTTCAACAGTTTTATCACTTCCTTCACTTCCATCAATGACAACTATCTCAGTTATGCCAAAATTTAAAATTTTTTGATTCATCTCATGTCTAACAAAACATTGTTTAAGTTTGAAATCACGATTTATTACTTTAAGGTGCAAATATTCATAAAGAAGTTATCAAACAATTCATTCAATAATTTTATAATGCTCTAATCAATTTAATACTATTCTTTTCTGGGAAACCTATACATAAATATGTCATGAGTATACTCATTGAGAATACAAGTGAATGTAATCTTTATAACTAAAAGCAAATTACAGAGGAGACCAAATAAATTACATGGATCACGTGAATAAAAAATTTTGACGAAAAGGTAAGATGAGTTTGAAAATCCCAAATCAAATAGAAAGTACAGGAATATATTTATAACCAGGTATTTTCTATTACTCTTCTAGGAAAAATCCTAATAGTGCCACTAAGTTTATGTGTTGAAGCTTGTCTATTAGTAAAACTTCATTCTTAATTTCTACTGCACCTTGTTTAGAAGTGAGGATGAAGAAGAACGAGGAGGTCTGAGCACTTATTGTCAAGATTTCTAGCTGTTAGTGAAGAAGCAAAGAGTAACGGTCATCTTTCCAATCATTTGTATTTGAAGAAGCTACGTTGGAGGATGAAGAAAATACATAGAACCAAACGTGCAGTATCTAAGTGAGCTGACCGTGCATTTATCCCTCTTAGTGAAATTAGCAAGCAGCATCCAAGTGATCTTGCTGAGCTGACCGTGCATTTATCCCTCTTAGTGAAATTAGCGAGCAAGTTCCTGATAGTCACTCTATGTGAGCTTAATTCCTACTAGCTAAATTAGTCTGTGTAGCTGAGCTTATTTGAATTTACTCCTCTTTGTGAGGCTCTCTAATTAAATTATTGTTGTGCTCTTTGTAAGCTAAATTCTTTACTTGTATTTACTTCCCACAAACATCTGATTGGATCTAGGAATGTAATAAACCAAGTTCTTATTACATGAAGAAAGAAAAACAATCAGTCTAAACTTAAGGAACATTAGTTTAAATAAATAAAGAAATTGATCTAAGTTACACTAAAATAAATAAATAAGAAAAAGAGTTAATTAAAGGAAATTAAAGAAATTGGTTCTAGAGATTCTTATTTTGGTTACGGACTAACTTATTAATAGGTTTGAACAAATGTCCATTTTACATTTAGAAAGTGTTTATTCATGGAAATGTTTATATTTGTTTTTCTTTCAAAATGTCTTAAATTCAAATCCTATGATAAAAAGTTTTGGAATTTTCCTGATTTGGAATTCTATAGCTAACAGCAATAATTGTTAGCCATGATGTACCATGAAGTAACCCAAAATGATATAATACAATGTGAAATGATATGAAACCATAATCCAATTGTGATTTGGTGTGTATTGGGGTTATGATCTGGTTGTACTTTGATATACATGGAGGTTAAGATTCAGTTATGCTTTAATGTGTATGGAGGTTATCATCCAATTGTAATTCGATCTGTATAGAGGTTGTAATCTAATTGTGCTTTAGAGTGTGCGGATGATATGATTCGACTGTGTCACAGAGTGCAAGGATGGTATTATTTGATGTGCTTGGGAAGGAATTATGCAATGAGTTTCACACTATTACATGATTTGACATATGAGCCTTGAGCTCCCTTTCTAACTTGATTCTAATTAGTACTTTTCTCGTTTTATCAAGTGAAGTAATGATTACTTAACCGTATTATGTGTGTAATTGGTTTGGAATATATGAATGATAATTTTGTATATGTTCCTTCAGAGCATAATTAGTATTATTTTATAGGTTTCAAGTGGTAGTACCAGTGTGGTGACATAGGTGGGTAGGATTTAATACTATACCTCACTTTGTTTGCGAGCAACGTTACTATTATAATTGTACTTTTAAGATATTATAATCTAATGTAGCTCCACAAATCCACAAGCAAGATCCCCCACTTCAGAGTAGATTATGTAATTAATTGGCTTGAGAACAGAGCTTTCTAATTTATGTGGCCAGATTTTTTGTTTGCCATAGAGTTTTCAAAGTCCTATTTTTAGATGACACTGTCAACATTTCTACAAGAGATAGAAACAAATTCATCTTTACTCAAATGTTTTAAACTATTGAATTGGTTTTCTACATAAGGATCTTAAGTTAAATCTTCCTTGTTAATGCTTTGAGATTGTGAAAAGAAAAAATTTTTAATTGTTTCATTAGGCTTATGAATGCAAGGCCCATCTCACATGTGCCAGTCACATCTCCAAATTTGGAATGTGACGAGGAACTTAGTGCAAATCCTAATGTTTATCTAAGGTTGTAAGTTTGATTAGCCAAGCACATGCGTGTGGGTTGCCTGTGTGTTGTAGGCTATGAAAACACTTCTAATAATCCTTGAAAGTTGCCTTGTGATAAGATAGTAAAAGCTAAATGGCTAAGCATTCGGTGTAAAGATTGCCTAGTTTGCAATCTATTGGTAATTACCTTGGTTATAAGAAATTCTGTTAATATTGAATTTGGAGTTTTATGTATAATATACTACAGAAGCAACCCATGATACAATTAAAATGATTATTGTTACTATTATTATTATTTTGGAAAAAGTATTGGCTCAAACTATATATATGTATAAACATACAACGAGGAGGCACTTCTGACTCAAGTAACATTAGAGAATTGAAACTCAAACAAATGGTTTCTTAAGATGTTGAAATATAGATATAGATATAAACAATGGAAAACTGAAGAAATGCGTGCAACGCCAGGAAACCCATAAATGCTCTGATAAACCCCTAATTAGGGAAGTACACTTGTGAATGAGAAATGTCCTCATAAGGGAAATGGGCTCCATGACGTGTGGTGCCTATGAAGGAGAATTTCCAGAAGTCATTTAAGATTTTGGGACGTAAAGGACGAGAGAAGGTAGATTTTGCAGAAATTTTTGTGAGGACCTAGTCTAATTGAGCTAGGATTACTTTCTTTTTCCTTTTTGCCAGTATTCTGAGAAAGAGATTGACTTGGCAGAATTGAATTTGAAGGTTCTCATCATGGTGCTCATCATGTTCACTAAGCTCTGCAATAAATAATGCCTATGTCTATCAAATGTAATGTGTTGTGTCTGTATCTCTATTCTTCAGCATAGAAAACCAAAGGATCATGAAAATGCCCACCTTGACTACTAGGGCACCAGCCTCATATGCAGACAATATTTGCAATACCCACACTGATAGTTGAGAGGTCTATAGAATGCTTGATTCAAACAAAAGGTGAACATTAATGATGCAAGAATAATTCAAGCAAAGATTCATATAAGGCTTGAACCTTTTGATTCTTACTCTGTTTGGAGTCATTGCACCAGGAATATACAAACTCACCACATGGATGATTGCATCAGTAACTTATAAAACATCCTGGTATATCCGTTTAAATTGAGCTTTCCAATTAACAACAATGATCAGAAATCTTCAAACTAGTGTAGTCAAGGCACTTGCCTTGGCGCCTAAGGCACTGAGGCGGGGCAGTAAAGAGGTTCAATGCCTCTTGCACCATGAAAGGCATTAGCTTCAGCCAGGAGTTCGCCCAGCAGTGCCTTAGGTGCCTTTTTCCTTCATTCAAGGCGTGCACTTTAAACACTTGAAGCAAAAGTGTGGCGGAAACAGAAGGGACAGACTTTGAAGGCCAGCACTTCTTTAGCATTTCTCACCTAAGGCATTTTAGGAGTCTAGCACTTTAAAGGTGCCTCTTGCCTTTGACTACCCTGCTTCAAACATGAGATCTAACAATACGATGTATAATTTTATACCTGAGTATATACCTAAAATTTGAGACCTTCACAATTGCAGGACTCATGAGAAATTTGGCTCCAGCATTAATTGCAGGTTTTGCATCCTCAACTCTGAAAACAGTCCCAAGCCCAACCTATGTGCAGAGATCTGGTTAGTTCAGACAATATTGTAAATTTTATATGGTCTTGATCATCAACATACAAAACCAAATAATAAGAATTTGAAATAGAATTCCAATAAAATCAAAGTTATACACTTGATTAGAAAAAGTTCAGTTTATGAAATAAAATCAACCAAAATTTCACATCATCTCTTTTTTTTTTTCTTGTCAACTTCAAGAAAACTCAATGTTCTTACACATGCATACAACACTGAATCACATGTAATTTTCATGCTTCAGGAAAACTCCAGTGAAACTACTTAGGCAGCTATGAAGAACAGGAAGAGAGGGGAGGGGGGACTCAAATTCAATATATCAATTTATCATAAAAATTAGGGCAAATTCTAATAGTACTCACATCCTCAGTATCCTAATCATATGATATTACGATGGGATAGCATATCCCTAGGCTCAAATGCCTTTATTGGCAGTTCTTAGTTAAATCCTACATTACTCCAATTATCTAATTGCAAATTCATAAATCCCAGATGACAATTGCATCATTCAATAATATAATAAATAATGATTCTACCTCCTCATACCGCATTATTAGGTTTGACATTCCTCTTAAATCTTTATGGATGATGGGACTTCATTATTAATGTATCAATTTAAATGCATAACGCACAAAGCACTAATACTATATCAAATACATCAATTTTTAATTTATCCAAAACTTCCTACAAGTAAAAGTATTGTCGAGAAATACTAATTAAGATAACCTTTGTTTGATATATAAGGAAGATTTCACTAAGAGATATAAGAAAAATATCAGCAATTCCAGATAATACTTATCATTTATCATTTTTAAACGAAACATTTTTACGAGGCAATTCCCTATAAGGACAAAATCTTTGGAATGACTAATGAGAGGATGGAAGGACAGTTTCTCCACATTTATAAACTTTGGTCAGGTTCTAGTGATATACACCTGCCAAAAACATTGATGACATGTGAGAAACCAGAAATATTAAAGGTTGAAAGCATGCTCCTAGAGCAATTGTAGGATGCTCCTTTACCAGTTGCTGTAGAATCTCGAGTCAGACCATAAATAGAACACATTAACTCATAAGCTCAGTACAAGTGCAGCAAATAAGCAGAGAAGCTTAGGTAAACAGCCTTGAACACACGTGGGGTGGACATCATAACCTCCAACTACATATGCAGAGGAAAAATGATGATGAAAACTAGTCATTAAAATTAAGAGTAGAGCACGTTATATATGATACAAATATAGTTATCACCCTAGTTGATTGTTCCTCAAAATGTCAACCAAGAAGAACCATAATATTGCCACTTAAAAAGCTTCTCAACTTTCAAATTTTCATTAGAGTTTTTGGCAACTAAACTTCTAACTCAAGACTCCAAAACAATTCAAACCTAGGGAAATGCCACAAAGGAGGGTAACTTCCAACTAGATGGCCCAAAAGCAGTCCAACTGATTATGCTATTAAGATCAAATTGAAACTTCAGTAAAAATATTTTATCAGATGAAGCATGTCCATTTTTCTGTTATAAATTATTTGAGAAAAGAAAATCTGAAGAAAACTCAACCGAAATGCCACCTGTTATTGCAGCATGTGCAGCTTCCAATGCCACTTTTGCATGATATGTCAATGAAAAATATAAATTAAGCCAGCATTCACTATGGTTTCGGAAGTGAGCCATTGAACTTTATACTAGAACTCTAATAAAGGTTAAATTCTATTAAAAATATATATTGTCATTAGACATGAAAAAACACACACACAGCACTTCCTCAGCAACAAAACAAAATACACAACAAACATCAATTCAGGGTTATCAAACCTGTATCACTTACTGTACTCTGGTAAGCAAGTCACTTATTCCGTTCATTCCAGGGGGGAAATAAAATGAGCATGTTAATTATCTCCAGAATCAATTAGTTCCTACTCTTTTCTACTCTAATTCTTTGGCCCAATCTCCTCTAAAATCAAAAAGAGGCATGGGCTAATAAATTTCTGCTTTTCTGAATGAGAGTATGAGACAATAATATAATCATTGCTCATCTCCTCATTGGAAAAATCATGACTATACAATGCAAGAAAGTCCTTTCACCCTTGGCATTAACTAACAAGTTAAGACCACAACAATCTTGTACACCTTTTGATTCCACCTTGAACAGCAACTAGGCTATCCCTGCCTCATAAGTTTCTTGTGGACCTCACCACCAAAATTAAAACCATTGTCTAAAATTTATCTTCTCTCTACCTTGCACAATCCTTATCTATTATTAATAAAGTTCTTTTACATAAACTATGAAGCATGGAAACTTCAAAAAAGGAGTCATGTCCATTTCCAAGACATGTTGGACAACATAACATGATGCTTTAAATTACATATCAACACCTCAAATTTTGTCATGTCTCCATTTTTGTGCTGGTGTTGTGTCCCCACATCCATGATTCCTAGATCATAAACAAGATACCCAATAAAGTTAAGAGTGGCTAAGCTTTTGCTCATGGAAGTATCTGTGGAAGCATGCTTATGATTTTTATTCACAAACTGTTTTAGTAACTTTCTTGTCAGGCACATGGGCTGCATTACTTATACTACCAACCACAGAAGAAGGTGATTAAGAATTCAAACTCTAGACCCATTCTGCACCATACTTGATCTGCAAATTCCAATGGTAGTTACATAGAATGTATACAATAAAAAAGTGGTGCTATGACGAGGTATCAATACACATATCATATCATTGTACAACAATTAAAGAGAACTCAAAAGTAGATACCAAAAAGTGCTACTCACCAGATACAAAACTAAGGGGAAGAAGAAGAAACAAAACCACAAAGTTGATTATAAAAAAATTTAACATACAATCTAGGACACCTAATTCTACCCAAAAAAAAAAATCTCGCACAAAAAACCTAAAAATGTGGAAAAGAAATACAAGGTAGAGATACTTGTTGGCCCAAAGCCAAGCTAAGACACCAGAAATCTTCATCTGGCAAAAGAGATTTGTCAATTGGGTATAAAGAAAGCTGAGGCTGAGTGCAAGGCATGAAACCCGAGCACAGTGAGATGGTGGCAGCAGTGGTGACAACACAAAGAGCATACAAGCCCTAAAGAAGGAGAAGACCATCAGCAGCACAAGCTTCAAGTTGAAGTGACCATTTCCACTTTTTTCTTCTCTCTCTCTCTCTCTCTCTCTCTCTCTCTCTCTATGTATATATGCAGGAGGATATGATTTTTTAGCGCAAGAACATCTGGCTTATCTTATTTCCAAAGGCAATTCCTAAACTGGGGATAGGATCAAATTCTGATCCAAGACAGAATAAGAAATCAAGATAACCTAACACTTTAATCTTCTTGAACTGAAATAAATGAATAGATCTTCTGTTTTACTTGGAAGACAAAACTGATGACAGAAAAATATGGTTCCCAACAAAGCAATAAGCTTTTAACCTTGGCTATTTCCTTTGCCATCTAACAGAATCAATTGTATCCACAATAAGCGTTGCTTTATCCCTATCTTTGCTACAAAAGGAAATCAAAGTCATTAAATATTTCAATTAACCATTGATTTACCTGATCATAAAAACAGATGCAAAAGCAGAAAGAAAGCAAGAAAACCACTCACAGGATTCAATTTGTCTAAGACACAACCTAAAAATTCATCACAAACAGCAAAACCAAATTCAATCAGAAAAGCTAGAAATCTGAAATGGAACTGACAGCATCAAAACTGTGGAACCCTTTGAGAAGAAATGCTGCTTCAGCAAATAAGGCAATAGAAAGTGACTCCACATGACACCTCACTTAGCACTAGCACATGCACCTTCAACTGCCATACATTAGTCCTGGCCATAAACACTTCCATTCATAAATAAGGCTATCTTTGCAAATTTAAACACAGAATGGTAGAATGGAACATTTGTTACAGCCTATAGGAGGTCATAAAGGCAAATGAGCATAAAGTGGCACTCATCATAACCAATCCACTCTTCTATAATACTGAAACTCTAGAAGATTGTATACATATTGTAATCCTTGGTAATAAGCTACATTTCACCAAGCAAAATTGGTTCTATCACATTAAGAATGATAATTGCTTCACAACTTACTTGAATAAATTAACAATTCTTCTTAAGCCATTACCTACGGTCTGGTTAAATTTCATCCAACCCTGAAGTTGTTCTCCTCCATTCCCCTACTCTTTTCCTTGTTGTTTACCCATTACAATCATTAATAAGTTCAATTCATATGTTATGGCAGAAAACTGAATTCCAGTTCATAATGCATGGGCTTAATATTTGTCATCAACTCGTCTAACATAGTGTAAATTTCATCCTTCTGTGGATGCCGTTCATCTCCAGCATAAAACTTGTGGACCTTACCTCTCACAAAAATCCAACTATATCCTGGTTCCTTTTTCACACCTCGTTCTTTCATTACATCTCTCAAACCAACCCCATCTTCATATAGACCTGATTCTATATATGTATTGGACAGAAGAACATAAGTAGCAGGATACTCAGGCTTAGTGGATAGAATATTTTGAGCAGCAATCTCCCCCAGCTCAGCATTTCCATGGATCCTACATGCTCCTAACAAGGTCTGCCAAATCATCTCATTGGGTTTAACTGGCATCCTTCCTATAAATTCCATCGCATCATTTAACCGGCCAACACGACCTAAGAGATCGACAACACATGCGTAATGTTCCATTTCTGGTACCACACCATAGGTGTCCTCCATTAGACAGAAAAAATTCAGACCTTCCTCTACCATTCCTCCATGGCTACAAGCAAAAAGAACACATAATAATGTAACAGCATTCGCCTTGGCACCCCATTGCACCATCTTCCTAAAGAGGTGAAGGGCGCCTTCAACAAGACCGTGTTGAGCGTAAGCTGATATTATGGCAGTCCATGTAACAGTGTCAGGGTTAGATATCCTTTCAAAAACCTTATTTGCATCAACCAGGTTACCACATTTGGCATACATGTCAATTAGAGCACTTTCTATGCACGCTTCAGTGACCAGGCTGGCCTTGCATATGAATCCATGAATTTGCTGACCACATTCTAATAAACAAAGACCAGCACATGCAGTGATCACAGTAGAAAAGGTGAAATGATTGGGTGCATAGCCTTCTCTGCGCATCTGTGAGAAGATGGTCAAGGCTTTCTCCCACTCAGAATATTGACAATATGCAGTCACCAAAGTTGTCCAAGACACTATATCTTTCTCTTCCATTCTATCAAATATCCTCTCTACAGCTTCAAGAGACCCACATTTGGCATATGCATCAGTGAGGGCATTCAATGTACTAATTTTTATCAAATCATATCCATATTTCCAAGCAATCGCATGAGTCTCTCTTAAGAAATCCAGACACTTCAAAGCAGCAATGGAGTTGAACACACTACAGAATGTGTAAATATCCAGTTTGACATCATTTTGGCACATTCTTGTGAACAACTCCAAAGCTTCTAGGTGAGAACCAGATTGTGAATAACCTGTTAACATTGCATTCCAAGGTGTGCTAACTTGACAAAATGTGAACTTCGAGTCAAAAAGAAACCAAGCATCAGTTAGAGACCCACACTTAGCGTACATATCAATAAGAGCAGTTCCAACTACAACATTGGAGTCCAATCCCCATTTAGATGCAAATCTGCAAATTTCATGACACTTATTAACATTGCCTAACTGCCCAACAGCCTTGGAAACGCTAATAAAGGTGAAGTTATTAGGTGAGATCCCTGATTCAACCATCCTGATGAAACAATCAAACGCTTTTGCATGTAAACCATTTGAGGTATACCCTGAAATCATTGCATTCCAAGAGACACTATTAAGTTCTGTCATGGTGTTGAACACCTTAGATGAACTCTCAATCTTCCTCAACTTGGCATATAAGTTCAGAAGAGATGTACTAACAACCGTATGAGTTAGAAAACCTCTTATAACAAGTTGGGCATGCACCATCTCACCCAACTCAATGGAACCCAAGCCAACACATGACTGTAAAACAGCAGAAAATGCAAACCCATCCGGCAAGACTCCTTGGTCCAGCATCATGCAAAAGAGTACCATTCCATCAAAATAATAACCATGCTCATTAGATGCAACCATCATAACTGTCCAAGAGAATACATTTCTCTGAGACATACCATCAAACACCTTACGAGCTGCATCATAATCCATGCAATTTGAGTAAACATGTACTACATGATTTAACAACACTAAGCAATCCTGGTCTGCAAAATTCGACTTTAAGACATACCCATGAATAGACTTTGCCTCTTGGAGTAACCCCCATTCTTCACAAACTTTCAAAAGATCGACAAGAGATGACCGTTGATGAGTTTCAAATGTGCAACTGACTTCATTAACTTGATTGATGGCTAGGATTGAATAGTTGGAAATGCAGAGTAACTTCCAATCTGCAACACAAAAAAGGATGAAAAGTGAAATATCAAAATAATTTAAAGTAATTATTTACCAGTTTTCAACCAAACATGTTCATAAGGTAATTCCCTATATGGACAAAATCTTTGAAAGGACTAATGAGAAGCTGCAAGGACAATTTCTCCATATTTATAAACTCTAGGTGGGCTCTGGTAGTATACACCTAAAAATACATTGATGACGTGTGAGAAACAAGAAACTTTAAAGGATAAAAGCATACTCCTTGAGCCATTGCAAGATGCTCCTTTACCAGCTGCTGTAGAACCTACACAGAGTCACGGACCACAAATAGAGCACATTAACTCATAAGCTCAGTACAAGTGCAGTAAGTAACCAGAAAAGCTTCAATAAACAACCTCAAACACACCTAGGGTGGACATCACAACCTCCAACTACATAGCGGAATAAAAGACTATGAGAAAGAGTTGTGCATGTTACATACAATTCAAATGTAGTTATCATACTAGTAAGTTTTTCACAAAATGTAAACCAAGAAGAATCATTTTCTTCCCACCTACAAAGTTTCTCAAACTCCCAAATTTTCATTAGATTTTTTGGCCATTTAGGGTTAAACTTCTAACTCAAGGCTCCAAAGTAATTCATACCTAGGGAAATGCCACAGGGGAGGGTAACTTAACTTCTTACTAGATGGCCCAAAAGGACTCCAGCTGATTCAACTATTAAGATCAACTTGAAATGTACATAAAAATATTTTATCAGATAAGCATGTCCGTTTTTTCTGTTGAAAATTAATTGAGAAAAGAAAATAAGCAGAGAACTCACAACTGAAATGCCACCTGCTATTGCAGCACGTGCAGGTTCCAAGGCCACTTCTGCACTATATGTAAGTGAAAAATATAAAATGAGCCAGCATTGACTATGGTTTTAAAAGTTAGCTTTATACTGGCACTCTAATAAAAGTCAAATTCTATAAATATATATTGTCATTAGACGAAGAAGAAACTCTGCATCCTCAGCAGCAAAACTAAATACACAAGACACAACACAGATTAATTTATAGTAATCAGACCTGTATCATTTATTGTACTCTGGTATGCAACTCGCTCATTTTGTTCATTCCAAAACAAAAATTAAGCAGGTTAATTATCTCCATAATCAATTAACTCCTATTCTTTTCTACTCTAATTCTTTGGCCCAATCTCCACTAAAATAAAAAAGAAGCATGGGCCAGTAAATTCCTGTTTTCTAGACGAGAACATAGGACTATAGTATAATCGTTTGTCATCTCCTTGGCAAAATCATGATTCCACAACGCAAGAAACCCCTTTAACCCTTGGCATTAACTAATAAGTTGAGATCACGACTATCTGTACACTCTTCGACTCAACCTTGTACAGCGACTAGGCTATCCTTGCCACATAAGTTTCATGCGGACCCCACCTCTAAAATTAAAACCACCACCGTCAAGACTGGAAGTATTTGTGGAAGCACACTTTTATATATATATATATATATATATATATATATATACATATATATATGTATGTATGTATGTATGTATATACACACACAAACTGTTTCAGCATTTTTCTAGCCAAGCATATGGGCTACATTACAGATACCACCATCCACAGAAGAAGGTAATTAAGAATTCAAATTCTAGACTCATTTCGCACCATACATGATCTGTTCCAATGGCAATTACGTTGTAAGTATACCAGAGAACAGTAGTGCAATGATGAGGTATCAATACACATATCATTGTGGAAAAACAAGTTGGGAATAGCCAAGCATGATTTCAACCACCAAACTGAACCAACATAATAAGGGCATTAAGAACTGCCGACCAAAACGACAAGCATAGAAGAAAATAAAACCCCAAAATTATACAAGTGGCAGGGATATGCTCCCCTCATTAGGGAGCAAAAGTAGATGCCAAAAAAGTGCTACCCACCAAAGAGTCAATGACCAAACTAAGAAGAAGAAGAAGAATTTAAAAAAAAAACAATTTATTATCATACAAGTTAAAATTCAACCTAGAACACTAAATTCTGCCAAAAAAAAAATCACGCATAAAAACACTGAAAATACGGGGACAAAAATACGATAGAGAGATACCTGTTGGCCCAAAGGCAAGCTATGACACCAGAATTCTGGATCTGGCAAAGGGTTTTGTCAACTGAGGATAAAGAAAGCTGAGGCTGAGGCGCACGGCATGAAACCTGAGCACGGTGAAGGGGTGGCCGCGGCCGAAATGACGAAGGGCATACAAGCCCTAAAGAAGGAGAAGAAGGCCATCGGCAAGTGCCCATTTCCACCTCTTTTTCTGCTCTTTCTCTCTCTCTCTCTCTCTCTACTGGAGAGTGCAATTTTTAGCAGGAGAGCACGCTTTAACGGCTTATTTTCTGCAGGCACCTCCTAAACCAAGGATAAGATCAACTCCTGATGCAGGACGAAATAGGGAGGCATTAGACTGCAGTTCTTTTCCATGGGTGCTACCAGGGTGTTTGGTCATAATAGGAGAAATGTATAATTTTTTTAAGAATATTATAATAAGTGTATATATTAATTAAAAAATTATATAATCATTTGTAAAAAATTAAATATTTATTATAATATTATTAAAAAATTATTTACTTATTATATTTTAAATAAAAAAATTGATAATAAAAATATAAAAAATTACATATAAATTTTTTTTAACGAACAACCACCATACTCAAATATGGTTAGTTTTTTTTTTGAATCAAATTAAATGAATAAATGCCCTAGTGAAGACAAAATTTAATGAAGGAAAAATATGTTTTAACAAAGTAATTGTTCATTGTTTAATATTAATTTTAAAGTAATAAATTTTAAAAAGTTATAGAAAGCTATTATGATATTATCAAATATTTATATCAATTTAAATTTTAACAACATATTAAAATGATAATATAAACTAAAGTAATATTTAGTGTTCAAAAGCTTTGGTTTAAGTGGCATTAGGGATGGCAACAAGGCAAAGAGAGTGAGTTATAAACCATGCAAAAGATGACACGGTGGGTGAAAACGTAGGAAATGAGGTGGAAAGAAAGAGATGTAGCACAAGCAATGCACATGCATATGAAGGTGTGAGACATAGCATGAGAAAGAGGAAGCCTTCGTGGAGACTGTAGCAATGATTATTTAGTTGGCTTATGCAATTGGAGAGGGCGTGCATGATTGAATATTCCTCTCTGAGCTTTTCTCCTTCTCCTCGTAACCTCCCTTTTTATTACTTCCCTTCTTTTATTTCTCTCTTGAATTTCTGTTACTTCCCTTCTGTTATTTCTCTTTTGAATTTCTATTATTCAAATATATGATTTTGGGTGTACTGGTTTATGAATTCTTGGATTGAACAGAGTTTCCTTGCTAAATTAACATAGTCCTGAGATAACTGATTATGGATCATAACAAAGGTGCTTTCATTAAGAGAAGAACTCATGGTAGAGGGAACCATATTCTGAGATCTCTCTACAAACATGAAGACGATTACAGATCATGTTGAACAAATGGAAGAGTGACAAACTCGAGAATAGATCGATTGGAGAAGTTGATTGAAACCATCGCTCAAGCCCTAAATGCACAAATGGATCGTATTGAGTCAGCCATAGACTCACTGACCAGAGCAATAGACTCAATGAGTCATAGGACAAATCGATCCTCCTCTTCTCTAACCTCGAGAATAGTCAATATGGCTCAAAGTTTGTCTATAGCGTATCAACCATTTCAACTCCACCAAGTAAAACTCAATTTCCCCAAGTTTGACAATATTAAACCTTTCAATTGGTTGCTTAGAGCAGAGCAATTCTTTTTTTACTATGAAACACCATATGCTCAACGTGTAACCATAGCCGTTGTTCATATGGAAGGAACTGTTGTCCCATGGTTCTAGATAATGTAAAAAAGTCACCAAATTCGAACTTAGAATGCCTTAGCTAAAGCTATAAAGGAACAATTTAGGCCTTCCAATTTTGAGAATCTGAGGGCTCAACTATTTAAAGTACTGCAAATTGATTCAATTATCAATTATTGACAACAATTCATGACACTAGCTAACAAGAGTCCATGGAATGACAAATGATGCCCTCATGGATTGCTTTATCACTAGCTTAAAACCTAAAATTTGTAGAGACATGATAGCACAATCACCCATCAATTTGCTCTAAGCAACTACGTCAGCTCGATTATATGATAAGAGGCAAGCTATCTCTACCCTAATTCGATCAAGGCTTATACTACCCTTCACCTCTAGCAACAAGGTGAACCATTCTTCATCATTGTTGATAGCCTTGTCCACTTTAGCAAACCTTAACACCACTAAACCAAGTCTATCACCATTGTTGCCGACACCTTCCATCAATCCCAAGCCTTCAATGAAACATGTAACTCCGACAGAGATGCAATTATGAAGAGAGAAAGGTCTTTGTTATACCTATGAGAAGAAATTCACTCCTAGTCACAGATGTCCCAATCAACATTACATGATTATGCAATGCGATGAAGAGGAATACAATGAAGGGATGAAAGAATATATGGCTAAAACAAATCTTCCACAATCCATAGGAGACCCTTTGAGACTGCATCATCTTTCATTACATGCATATCACGGATCTAGTGGTCTAGCAAAGATTCAATTTGATAGCCTCATTACCGGTCTACCACTACAGGTGTTCTTGGATGGCAACAACTCTGACAATTTCATTCAACCAAGGGTGGTTAAATATTTGAACCTGCTAGTAGAACCTACACCATCAATAAAAGTTATAGTTGGGAGTGGTGATAGGCTGCAGTGTCAAGGTCTGGTACAAGAATTGGAAGTCACAATTAGTGGGCATACATTATGTTTTCCAACCTATGTATTACCAATGACAGGGTCAAATGTGGTTTTAGAAGCCAATTGGCTGGAAACATTGGGGGCCCATATAGCATATTACAACATTTCTATACTCAAATTTATGCTGATGGAAAATTCATGACCCTTAAGGGATACAAGTTCACTCAAACTAGACAAGTTCAATACCACCAACTTATACGGCTTTAAACTACTAAAGCTATTACGGAATTATACGTTCTTCATGCAGTAGAAATTGCGAACGCTATGGATACACTAGAGCTTCTGACAAATATTCCTACTAATTTATGAACTTTGCTTCAACAATGTAGAATTGTATTTTCCATTCCTCGAGGTTTACCACCTGAGTGCGATCATAATCATTGCATCCTCTTTGAACCAGGCATAGGACCAATGAAGGTTAAGCCTTATTGATACCCTTTTAGGCAAAAAGCAAAAATCAAGAAGTTAATGCATGAGATGCTTCAAGAAGGCTTAATACAGCCCAACATGAACCCATATTCAACTCCCGTGTTGCTAGTACATAAGAAAGATGGCTTATGATGCTTCTATGTAGACTAACAAGCCTTGAATACCATAACAATAAAAGATTCTTTCCTGATACCTATTATGGATGAATTGATTGATAACTAGGAGGCTCTGTGTTTTACACTAAGCTGGATCTTCATGCGGGATATCATCAAATTTTTATGCACCCAGCTGATAAAGAGAAAATCGTATTCAAGACTCACTAGGGGTTTTATGAGTGGTTAGTGATGTCCTTTGGACTCACTAATGTGCTGGCAACATTTCAAGCCTTGATGAATTCAATCTTTCAGCCATTCCTTCAGAAGTTTGTTCTCATCTTCTTTGATGACATTCTCATTTATCGCCCTTCCTGGTCAAAGCATTTGGAACACATTGATCTTGTACTAGGCAAATTAACTCAACATCAACTTTATGCTAAGCTTAACACAATGCTCATTTGGACAACGTAAGGTTAAGTATCTTGGCCATATAGTGTGTGTTTGGAAAAGTGGTAGGGCACCCAAACCACGTTTTCACAAAGCACAAAATTTTTACTTTTAGGCAACTGGAGTTAGCCAAAAGTGATTCTGAGCCTTAACTAACATGTATCCAAACATACTAATAATATTAGTTGTAGGGGTCGAGATGGATAGCTCTAAGGTTCAAGTTATGTAGGATTGGCTAGCTCCAAAGAATGTGGGACAACTTAGAGCATTTTTGGGCCTTATAGGATATTATCGATGGTTTATTAAATCATATGCCCACATTGCTAGCTCTGTGACCCATCTATTGAAGAAAGGTGACTTCCTTGGGTCCGAGGTGGCTCAGTCAGCGTTCAAACGTCCCAAGCAAGCCATGATTCAAGCTCTAGTCCTTACATTACCAGATTTCACACAGTCTTTTAGTTTGGAAACTGATGTATCGGGTATCGGCATAGGAGTTATACTCAATCAATCAGGCAATCCTATTGCTTTCTTTTTGAAGAAACTAACTCTACATATGCAAACCCAATCAGTCTACGCATGTAAGTTACATGCAATAATAGAGGCAGTGCCTAAATTTCGCCATTGTTTGTTTGGACATTTTTTCATCATTCGAACTAACCATGATAGCTTGTGACATTTAAATGACTAGGTGTTTAAGCCCCGGAATAGGAAGCATGTTTAACTAAGCTTATAAGGTGCCGGTTTTGAATTGAATATAAATCAAGAAAGGCCAATTTAACTACCGATGCACTATCTTATCATTTTTATATGGCTCTTTCACAACCCACTTGTACATTTCTAGATGACATTCAATAAGAGCTTTATGGTCATACTGCTATTAAGCAACTTATTAATGATATTGGTGTTACTCCAGCCACTAAACCTTACTATTCTGTTCACAATGGCTTAGTGTATTGGAAGTGACAATTAGTTATTCCCCAAGATTCTTCTAACTTAATTCACCACATACTCAAAGAATTTCATTCCTCTATTATAGGTGGACATTCAAGAACGTTGAGGACTTTTCATCACGTGGCAACTCTTTTTTTCTGGCCCTCCATGCAAAGAGATATCTATAACTTTGCTCCCAACTTTGATGTATGTCAATGAGCTAAAATTTCCCAACTGCATCCTATGGGTTTATTCAGCCCTTTCCTTATCCTAAATCACATTTGGGAAGACATCGTAATGGATTTTATCACTTCCTTGCCTCTGGTTCGTGGGTATTCTATTATCATGGTTTCAGTAGATTGTTTATCCAAATATAGACACTTCATGCCATTGCCACCTGATTTTACCGGTCGTCGAGTTGCTGAAGTTTTCCTTCATAATGTTGTCAAGCTGCATGGCATCCCCTGTTCCATATTTCTGATCGGGATCACACTTTCACTAGTGCTTTTTGGTGACATCTCTTCAAGTTACAAGGTATGAAACTCCATTTCAGATCTTCATATCATCCACAAATGAACAGGAAAATAAAGGCTCTTAACAAATGTCTTAAAATGCACCTTCGATGCTTCGTCTTTGATTTCCCTCACCGCTAGGTTAATCATTTGCCAAGGGTTGAATTCTGGTATAATTCCTCCTTTCAAACCACTATCAATATGACTTCATTCAAAGTGGTGTATAGCCGAGATCCACCCCTGCTATTCAAAGCGACATGGGATGATTCCACACCTTTGGAAGTTTAGTCACAATTGAAGGACAAGATAAACTCTTAGATCAATTGAAACTTACACTTCAGAGAGCTTAAATCCGAATGAAGTCATACGTTAATAAACGTTGCACTAAGCTCAATTTTCAAGTTAGAGATCTTGTTTTGGTTAAACTCCAACCATATCAGCAACACTCTCTACCTCTCCAAAAGCACCAAAAATTGGGCCTTCGATATTTTGGTCTGTTTCCAGTCCTGGAGCGAATTGGGTCCATAGCTTACTAATTGGGCCTACCTACTGAAGCTCGCATCTACCCTGTTTTCCACATCTCCTTGTTGAAGTGTTACTATGGTGATAGGTCTAAGCCTTACTTGCCATTACCATTACTCACTAGTCCAGAAGGACCTTTACTCCAACCACTAGAAGTTTTAGCCACTCATCACATCAAGTAGGGGACTCCATACAGTTGCAAGTTTTGATCAACTAGGGTGATGCTGCACCCCTTTCTTAGGAGCCCTTTAATACTATCCGACAACATTATCCTACATTTGACCTTAAGGACAAGGTCAATCTTTATGGGGTGGGAGATGTTATAAACCATGCAGAAGATGACACGGTGGATAATAATGTGAGAAATGAGGTGGAAAGAGAGAGATGTAGCACAAGCAATGCACGCGCATTTGAAGGTGTGAGATGTAGCATGAGAAAGAGGAAGCCTACATGGAGATTGCAACAGTGATTATCTAGTTAGCTCATGCAATTAGAGGGGGTGTGCATGATCGAATATTCCTCTCTGAATTTTCCTCCTTCCCTTCTGAACCTTTTTTTTTTTTTGTTACTTCCCTTTTGTTATTTCTCTTTTGAATTTCTGTTATTCAAATATATGATTTTGAGTGTACTAATTTATGAATTATTAGAATGAACAGAGTTTCCTTGCGAAATTAACATTGCCCTGAGATAACTGATTCTGGATCATAACAATGGCATTAGGGATGGCAACGGGCAAAGAGAGTGAGTTTTTCACTATCCATTTTCACCCTATTCTCTTTTTCCATATCCTATGACTCATAAGTTTCCTTTTTTCCCTTTGCTTCATATCTCATAACTCATGGATTTGGACTAACATATAGCTAGCATGTTATTACTCATTCTCCATAGTTATGTTTTCAAGGGCTTTTTACAGAGTTCCTAGACATGCATTGGTAAAATTGTATGAGATATACCAAGTAATAAATCACAACAATACCTCTAATAAACCAAAAACAGGGCCAAATATCCCTATTGTATAGAGAAGTGAATAGTATCTTTACTTGTCAATCACAATATCCATATCTAGAATGCATCACCAATAAAAGGTAAAGGATTACAATGTCCAAAATAAAAATTGAACCCACGTTGATGTATTGTAGATGACTTAACGACCTACTAGTTAAGTAATTTCTTTCAATCAAAAAATACAAATGCTACAAAAGTAAGGCATGTATGAAACTTGATGTATTGTAAATGACCCAAAATACCTACTACTTTGAGTGGCAAAAATTACTTGTTCTTTTGATGGAGTGTGGAATTGCTTTGGGTGGCAAACTCAACTTCATCTACTAAAGGCAGAATTGCCTCGTATAATTTCTTAATAGTAATATAAGGAGTTTATGATTTAATTAGGAAACTATACAATTGTCTATAAAAACTATACACTTATCATATTATTATTAGAAAATTATATACTTGTCATGTTTTGATTGAAGAACCTAACAATAAGGATATAAGAGCTATATATAAATTTTTTTCCTAAATCTATTAGCACAAGTTTTGGAGCCACAACCAAAAAATTAATTACTTAAAAATTATAATAACCAAAATAAATACACATATTTATAACCTCTATGATACTTATTTTTTATTAACAACCAATAATTTTTTAAACAAATGAAATTAGCTTTATTCCTTTCTAAAATATTTTAAAGATATTTTTATAAAATAATTTATCTATGATGACCATGATTTTTAATCTAGCATATACTTATATTTATCATGATATACAATCACAATAAGCTATTTAAATCTTTTATAATTTTACAAACTTAAAAAAGCACTTTTATTATGAATTTACAATTGGGGTACACCTTGAACCCGCAGATGTATTTTTGGGTTTTCCCTTAACTCATCTTTGACCTTATCAAAGGTTAACTTACGTAACTCAAATGATGTGAGGCAAGCCAAAAGTGCTATCCCTAACCTAAAAGTTTAGGATGCATACATTTTATGCACATTACTTTCTACTTTACAAATATGGAGATCTTATACCTAGGTTCTCAAGTTTAGTAAGTTTTTAAAATATTTCATTATATATATATATATATATATATTAATAACTTTCAATTATTATATTAAATTTAAGAATCTTAAATATATATAATTTTTTAAAATGTAAAAATTAATATATCAATGACCGATTTAAGGTTCTTAATAAGGTACCATTCCATCATAGAGTTGTTCAATGGTTCAATCTAACTCATAAATATAGTAAGCCAAGAAGCCCTAACATCCTTTGAAATTTTGAAAGTTACCATTTTGAATATAATATTCTCCATTTGGCTTCCTTAACACACACACACACACACACACACACACACACACACACACACATATATATATAATCCCTTAAATAATAAAATTTACATATGGCCTAAAAACATAAAGTTTATGAATAACCTTATCGAGAAAGTTATGGGTGAAGCACAATTTATGGCATACCTACCTTAAACTCACAGCTACATTCCCAAGTTTTCCCCAAACTCACCCCATTCTGGGTCAATCATGGATTTACCGAATTTGAAGAGGGTGGAGTAGGTCAATTGATGCAAGGTGAGTCAAAATTACCATTCTTACCAACAAAGTATTTGTTCATTGTCTAATATCAATTTTAATGTAATAAATTGTGAAAAATTGTAGAAAAAGTTATTATCTATTATTAAATAATTATATTAATTTAAATTTAAAAAAATATATTAAAATGATAATATAAATTAAATTAGTATTTAGTACTCAAGAGTTTTGGTGTAGTGACATATTTTCTAAATGTAAATGCCAAAAAACTTGATCTACCTAGCCTTGAATTTGATTTATACCCTTGCTTATTACTTCATTGACGAGATTAAGGTATTTACTTGTATAGTAGAAATTGTCTTCAAACTTTTTATCCCATACAATTCTAATTGAAATCACCAGTGAAATGTTGATCTTTTTTTCATAAGAAATGCACCACAATCCAAAAGAGAAGAGTATGAGTTCTACAAAGAAAGTCATTATTCTTTTTGTATTTTATATTCTTTTCCAAAGGGAAAAAGTACTTTTTTTCTACAATTAGTTTATTTTTTATCAGTAACCCATACACTTAAAACAAAAATTGACAACCCTTTTTAAAACTCAAAATACTTGATTAGTTAATAATTAATTAATTAATTAATTAATAACTAAAATGAGTTGTTGGTTTGGATTATAAGTTAACCCATCATAAACAGTCTATATTTTAAAATCTCTCACTCATAAAAATGATGAAATGAATGATATAAAACTTTCCACATCTCTTAGACTTTCATACAAGGTGCCCTATCACAATTGTTTGAATATAACATTTAAGAGCTCTTATACTTGAAATCTTATTATAGGGGTAATATAAAATACTAAAACCTTTATATATATATATATATATATATATATTATTTTCACTTGTGTATCTCAAATGTCCTAATTTCACCCATATATACTTTATTGGTAACAAATTTAATCCTTCTTGAATTTAATTTTATTTATATTGCCTTCTCATATGTATAATATCCATGCTTATATAGTTTTGACCACCTAATCAACAAGGTAACCTTAATAGCTCAACTCACAAGCTTTCATGCCTATACAATTAGGTAATCTCAAGAGTGTGACTTTCTTAATTTTCACATCTAAGCTAAGTAACCTTTACAACTGAAATTCAATCACTTATGTTTACATCTTTCAACAACCTAATTTTTTAATAGGACTCATAGAAATTGATTTAAATAAAATGTAAAAGGCAGACATAGAAATTAGAGCAAAACTCCTAAAGAGTTTTAACAAAAATAACTAACTCTTAACTTCATTAAGAGGAATATGAATATAAAAAACAATTATACACATAATAGTAGGTGAACAATGAAGCAATTCAGTAGGTGCACATTCAAAGCTCTTTAACTCCTTAAATGCTCTTAAATACACAATAATGGGAAAAGTGGTGGTTAACTAACCTTCCTTTCCTTAACATGGAGATCTTCATAATGGTTAGAAAATACTTTCCAATGCACCAGCCAACTCCAATATTTTCCAATATTCATAATTTTCAAGTATTTATGAGTGGTTTCTGCTTCTATCTTCCTTAAATGCTTGATATTTCGCTTGCTTCTACCAATGTTCAACTTGGCTTCTTCTCTCTTCTATATAGCTAAAAGTGAATGAGGCAAAGGGTAGAGGAAGGGAAATGCCATTGTGTCAAATAGCATATTTGAAAGGTCTATTTGTATCTTCCTTATTTTGTGAGTATAAAATTCTGGTGTGTAGAAGGTAGAAATCTTAAGCCATGTGATTTCCAATATGATGTTCTCTTTTTCTTGTCTACCACAATGTCCTTGTCTGACACATCTTCCTTTTCCTTATAATTTCAACTATACTTGCCAAGATGTAAGGAGGATGCTCTGACGTACTTTGCATTTTGGCTTTTGACTGGTGGATATTTCATTTTGGGTAAGAGCACTTTTTGTCAATATAGGGAGAAAGTTAATTCTTGATTTTTGTGACCATATGGGCCCAATCACAATAGTCCAAGTAACTTGAAGATTTTTAGGCCAATTTTCAAAACTTGTTATGATACCTTTTAGACTACATAATGTTTGTTCTTGTCTAAATTAGAATTTTGGCCCAATAAAGTTTAGACATTAAACAATTTGGCCCAACAAGCATATATATCTAGCTTGTATCTAGTTTCGACCTATAAAGAAGTTAAGCCCAATGATATGTATAAAACTTTATTGGTCCACTTGGATAGAAATGATGATTTTGGCCCAAATTAAATTATATTCTGATTTTCCAAAGTGTTTTTTTAAAATCATTTTTTTACGTTTGAAATAATTAAAGCACATTTAAGTCTTTGAATCAATAAGACTAACTTCTACTAACAAAGGAAATAATTAAGTTGAATTAGGGTCGATTTGATTCTATCCTAATTTTAATATTTTTAAAATAGATATTTTTTAGAACAAATTTTGAAAACAAAAAAATTAAAAAATCTATTTGAATCATTATTTTAAAAAAATAATTGTTTTCTACTTTTTTCTGATTCTACAAAATAAAAATTACAAAACATTTAAAAAATGTTCTAATTTTTCTATTTCTGAAAATATAATTTTATTTTTTTGTTTTACAAAACACTTTATTAAACATATTATCAAATAAGTTTTTTTTTGTTTTTGTTTTCTTAAAAATAGAAAAACTATTCTAAAGACAAGAAATCAAACAGCCTTTAATTTCTTTATGTGTTGAACATTTTTATATTTTTATTGTGTTTGTCTATTTTTTTTAAATGGTTGTACTTATAATATATGTCTTTGGAGTACGTAGTAATTATCTGTAAATTCTGAGGGTTTTATTTTTGGGAGAATTAGAATTAAGGGCCCAAACTTTAAAATATTTACTCTGAAGGACCTATTACCACTAGTTTTAGGGATTTTGTTTAAAGTCAGTAGTAATCTATCCTAAACCCAATAGTAATAAATTTTTCAAAATAAATATTTTAAAGTTTGCATCATCAACTCTAATTCTCCCTTTATTTTTAGAGTCTAAGTTTAAAATTCGAGCCAAACGATTTAGCACCATGATAATATTTGTTACCCCCCCTAAAAAGCACCATGGTAATCATCATATGACATGTACATTACCAACTTTACCCCAAGAATGACGTTGATAAGAACTTTTGATAAAAAGATATGAAAATTTAGCATGTCTTTTGTAATCTTTACATGTTAAAAATATAACTTTATATTTATGTAATCATCAAGATAAATTCATCTAAGTTAATTCTCCCTTTATTTTCGAACTCCAAGTTTAAAATTTGAGCCAAATGATCTAGCACCATGATAATATCTGTCCCCCCCCCCCCCCCTCCCCCGAAAAAGCACCATAGTAATCATCATATGACATGTATGTTACCAACTTTACTCTTAGAATGACGTTGATAAAAACTTCTGATAAAAAGATATAAAAATTTACCATGTCTTTTGTAATCTTTACATATTAAAAATATAACTTTATATCTATGTAATCATCAAGATAAATTCATCTCAGTTAATGATTACTAAATGTTCTTAACTACCCATAAATACCTATAAATGTGTAATAAATGTATTTGATTTTTATATTCATATTAACCATTGATTTATAACTTAACAATAACTAAATCTTCTTATCACTACTTAAGTCACTCTTTTCACTATATATATATATATATATATATATATATGAGTAATCTTATGTGAAAAATATATATAATAACAAGTTGATCATTAAAATCAATGCAAAAATTTTAGTAAATCTTTTTTTATTTTTGCATTAATCAAATACATTTCTTTCCCCCTTCCTCCATCTAGCTAGTTTGATGCTGGATGGAATCTTAAGGTAAGTTCTACTCTCAGGTAGGCCAATTCTTAACATTTCTGGAAAGCGAATTAAAATGCATTTGAATCATTGAGTCAGTCACAATGGTGGGCATTCCTTATTATATTTGGACTAGGATCCTTTGCAGTGAGGATCTTAGTACAGTGTTCTTGCAATGGGATATACAAGAGAGGGAGGGTGAGATTTATATATATATATATATATATATGTTTTAAAAAATAAATTTGATTTTGTGAGACACTTTAGAAGGAATGGAGAGGGATCCAATTTAGAGGATCCAAATCTGTTGTATTCATCAGTCCAATTTTAGTAGTTCAAGTACATATTTTAGGCTAGCCAACTTTCAGTGCAAAGGAAAGATGGATTGATAATTTATAGCATATTCTATAAGACTAAGCTACCAAGCAAAGAAGTGAAAGTCCTATCATTTCAAATCCTGTAGAATCCTAAAATTATAGAGAGTTTCTTAGTAATCAATTTATTATGAAAAACATAGTACCTTTGCAAAATTAATAATTTAGTCAAAATATTTTTATGCACAACTAAATTCAAAAAATAGATGACATCACAAAACTGATAATGGTTAAAACTAAAATAATATTACATCTACTTTATGAACATAAAGTAAAAAAAGTTTGTCATTAGTAATTTTATAAATTACAAATAGATAACTATTTTACTAAAACTTAACTATTTAGTTTTTGCCACTTAATCACCAACGTAACTTTAAGGACTCAACTCACAAATTTTCATGCTTATACAATTAGATAACCTCAACGGCTCAATTTCATTAACTTTCACAGTTAACCAAAGTTTACAATTGAAAGTCAATACACTTGCCTCTACACCTTTCAACAATTTAATTTTTTTAATATAACTCCTATAAACTGAATTAAATAAAATGTAAGAGGCGAATACCAAAATCAGAGCAAAGCTTACAAGGAGTTTTAACAAAAATAACTAACTTTCAATCTCAATAAAAAGAATAATGAATATAAGACACATTTATGCATATAATAGTAGGTAAGAAATGAAGCAATCCAGTAAAATAAATGCACATCCAAAGTTATAAAACTTATTAAATATTCTTCTTTGAATACCCAATAATAGGAAAAGTGGCCATTACTCACTAGCCTTCCTTTCCTTTAAGTGGAAATCTTCATAACGGTTAGAAAACATCTTTTAATGCACCAGCCGACTCCAACATTCACACTTCTTAACTGCCCCTAAATACCTATAAATGTGTAATAAATATGTTTGATTTTTTCCTCCAAAATATATTTGATTTTCATATTCATATTAACCATTGATTTATAATTTAACAATAATTAAATCTTCTCATCACTACACACACACACACACACACAAATATATAATATATAATATATAATATATATCTATCTTAACTTTCACATTAATCAAATACATTTCTTTCCCCCTTTTTTCGCCAAGCTAGCTAAATGCTAAATGGAATCTTATTGCAACTTCCACTAAGGCAGGCCAGTTTTTTATATCCCTAGAACGCGCATTGAAATGCACCTCTATGTTGGCATTGAGTTAGTTACAATAGTGAACATTCCCTGCAGTCGCTGTATTCACTAGTCCAATTTTAATGGTTCAAGTACAGATTTTAGGCCAGCGCCAACTTTCAGTGCAAAGGAAAGATGTACTGATAATCTATAGCATATTCTATGAGATTGAGATACTAAGCAAAGACGTGAAAGGCCTATCATTTATATCAATAGCAGTGCTAAGAGTTTGAAAAGGTGTAGGAGCTAATCATTCTACCAGTTAGAATATTTATAGCAGTAATAAGCAAGACCAGTACTAGATATTCCAATATGTCTATTACTAAAATTAGCAAAATCTTGGAAATCGAAATACTTAGCCCCAGGGCTGTTATATAAAACAAAATACAAATTTCTTCCATATGTAGGACATAATTTAATTCATTTTATTGATTAGTTCGTTGATGAGATCTTCCCGGTTCCCAGTGTCTCCGCCATCCTTGTATAAAGTTTTCGATCCTTGCAAGCCTTTGGCCGGTTTGTTGAGTTCAAAGGGCCACAAAAAATTGGCTACTTCTTTAAAGTGTGGACCAACATTAACAATTTCATGGACCATGTCTTCTATGCACACAATTCCATACTTCCCTAATTCCTGCGAGACGAATTCTGGAAAAATTAGAGTGATTATAAAAGGGCACATTACAAGCAAACAGGCCTAGGACTCAGCAAGACATGTCTTACCTGTTCAATAATGTTATTCTCCGTCAAGGGAACTTTCTGATGGTCTATTTTTGCATACCCCTTCTTGTAAATCAGCTCCTTTATGCTTTTAAGATTAGGATATCTTCAAAAGAAGCAAATATTCACGAAATTATGAGTAACTCTTCACAATGATATTTTTCAAAATCATGTTGGGAGGAGAATTTTTTCTGAAAGCAATAAAGGAAATTAAAGATACAATCAAATAGCAACATCAGGCTATCCTACATAAGTTGCAGACACCTAGTCTAAATTTGAAACTCCAGAAATTGAAAATCCCATGTTCATGCCAATTCTCAATCCATAGATAGAAAGCAATAAAGAGTTTAAACTTCCCATAAAGAAATATTGAAGTTAATGTCCAGGTTAAAAAATGTGACTGGGATTTTGGGTTGGGGAAGGCAGCAGTGTAGTTGAACATCACAAACACTTATTATGCAGCGATATGGATAACATGTAGTACCCTAGCAAACAGCAATAGCATCCTTGAAGTAGTCAATATCATTACACAAGTCACTTTATATTCAACTCAACCACGTCTTTTCCTAACCATAATTATCAATTCTTAAGTCATATCGTATCATTATAAGTTGCAAATATATGGAAGTTTAAAATGCCTCCTCTAACAAATATAAAATCAAGAAAACTCATCTCTTACCCATAGGTGACATATGGTTCCACCCTCTGCAGCTTCGCCATAATTCCCTCACTTGCCTTCACAAAGACAGCACTAAATATTCTTCTCAATTTCAAGCTGTATAAAACCTTTCGGGTTTTTGGATGCATGTCATTTTTTCTGAAAAGAAAGAAACGGAAGAGACATCACAATTTTTCATATGCGATAACTTTAGTGAGGTTATAGTCAAGATCATTGACAAACAATAGAGGTTACAAGTATACAACTTTTCACATGCAAGAACTTAGTGAAGGTAGGTTATAGTCAAGATCAGTGACAGATCATGCAGAGAGAAGATCATATTCTCAAAGTATCAGTAACATACCCCTGTATTCGAATGATTATTAATAACTTCGACTTTGGCACCAACAGCTCTGGCCGTTTCCTCTTGATCCGTCGTTTCAGTCTAATAAGGTCGAGCTCCTAGATAAAAAAACATAGATGATAACAATCATAAAACCTGTTCATCAGATGCATTTGGTAATAGCTTAGACAAGATGTGAAGAACTGCAGACTACGAAAAATAGATCCATGGAGCATTTCTTGGTGCAAAGTTAAATTAAAATACAAGCTAACATGCAATACTACATCTATTAATGGGGCAGAGTTTTCCAATGATCCAATGTAATCAATACAACACTCAGAATAAAGATCATAGACATTAATATCACTAGAAGGAAACTAAGGCCCTTCTTAATGTGGGAAATACAAGTAGAAAATCCATTGCAAAATTCAACATGTCAATACATGAGAGCGGGAAAGTTTGTAGCTTACTATATTCCCACACCCCACCACAGTCAAACAAGGATTCCTTCGAACGAATACAGAAAAAAATCATTGAGCAACAAGAAGCACAAAATCATCACATATTGGTAATAACCCAATAAGGGCCTAGTTAGAGAGAGAGAGAGAGAGAGATACCTTGTTGCGATACTCAATGATGAAATCCTCAGGCTTTTTGATATAGTCCTTGCTGTTCTTGGTTTGGAACTTCTTATGCTCAAGTTGCTCCTTTTTCCTCAAGGCCAATGCTTCGCTGCTTTTTCGTTTCTTCAAGATAATCTCTGGGATATAATTCAGGGGCTTGGGCTCCTCTTCTGCCATGCTTTCTGCACTCAGAAAAAAACAAGCCATAAAAACAAAACCAAACGAAAAAAATCACAACTCCAGAAGAAGAATAAATAATTGCAGCCACTAAAAATGGTGAATTATCGCTGCTCAGAGGCGGAGCCACCTTGTACGAAATGGCGGTGGCAGCCAGAGAGAGAGAGAGAGGGATCCGATATGGGAGAGTAGAGGGACTAGAGGGTCTTAGGGTTCGCCTGACTTGGGCTTAAACTCGGCCCGTATGATAAAGTGGTAACAATTAAGATATCTTTTTTATGAATAGGGAAAGATTTTTGTTTTTTAAATTATAGCTTAATTATAATTTTAACATCCAAATTTGCCTCTTAAACTATTATAGAGAATGAAAATATTACATATAAATTAAAACTAACATCTAAGAAAGTCATGTAATTGTCATATGATGATTTATGTTATTATTATATTCTTTAATTTCTCTCCAACACAATTTTTAGCTTATATTTTTCTTGAATTCTCAATTTTCTAAATGTGGGTCTTAATTCATCTATAAAAATTTTCACTTCTTGTGATAATTTAGAAAAATAAAGTATTACATATCAAAGTTTGAATGCCAAAATTATAATTAGGCTAATTCAAAAGGATTATGTGATTTTCTTTTATCTATAATAATTATAAAAGTAAACAATAACTTGAATATATATATATATATATATATATATATGAAAGAAAATATGAAGTCGTTTACCTATAAAATGTAAGAAAATATTATCCATCATAGTTAAAATTAATTTATTATTTTTCAATAAAAAAATTTAAACTTTTTTATTTTAAAAATAATTTTTTGCCATCACTTATTTAAAGATAAATGAAATAGATAATTCATATGTATTTAAAGCATGTAAACCTAATAACATTAGATATGTTGTTTATGATATTTGGGTTGGTTTGATACCTTTAAAATTTCAAACCTATTAACAAAAATCATCTTGCCACATGAGTTGGTGACTTTCTAACCCCAATTAAACATGAGAAAGGATCCTCTTAATTTCAACCCTTATCAATTTCACACTTGATAGGATCCTCTCTCCTTATTCTCTCTCTTCTTCTCTCTATCTCTCATACTTGAAAGGAAATTTATGGGCCCAAAATTGAGAGAACCCTTAGTGTCTAAACAATTTGGATATAGGTATATTAGATGGAACTTCAAATAAGGATGACAAGCAAGGCAAGGTAGATATTTCACTACCTATCTCTACCTTGTTCTCCCTTAGCCTACCTTATTACCTTGCTAGATTTTTTTTTCCTTTACCTCATATCTAAATTTGCAAGTATTATATTGCATATACCTACTTCGCTTTGCCTCGCTCCAAAAACACTAAAAAAAGGTATTGAATTGATGGACGACAAATTACTAAAAACTTGGATATGGAAATCTAAGTTGGATAAAGAAGATAATGTGAGTTTAAAAAGTGTAACAAACAAAAGCATCACTTCACCTAAAATGATAAAATCTTAGAATTATGGGATGAAACAAGTATATATAAATAGCAATCAAAGTAATGTGACATCCTTAGCAGCATTGATACTAGTTTCTTATGGCATTCAAAACACAAGGCGGGGCACCAATATACAACAAGAAGCATTTATAGACAGGTTAACAATTCTAAAGAAAGAATAAGACCTAAGACAAATAAGTATATATGGTTTCTTTAGGACTCAACTGCTTTAGCATATCATAAACTTCCAAAATTGCTTTATGCCTACCTCTTTACTCGACCTTGCAATATATATATATATATATATATCTTATACCATAGATATAAAATTATATCTCTGGAGTCCTGAGTTCAAAGTGGTAGGTTCATTCACACATTTCAATCATATAAGAAAACTAAAATGAAAGTTAGGACTAGCATAAAGCTAGTCATTTTATAGAGTTATGTTTTGAGGGCTCCTTACAGAGTTCCTAAACATCCATTACACCTGGTAAATTATATGAGACATACCCAATAAAACCTCTACTAAACCAAAAACAAGGTCAAGGATAGAGAAGTGCAATAATATCTTTACTTATAGATCACAACATCCACATCTAAAATGTACCAATTAGGGCCAAGGACTACAGGTTCCAAAATAGAAATTGAACCCACATTAATGTTCTGTAAATGACCCAAAACAACTTGCTAATTGATAGGAAAAAAGATTAAGCAATTTCTTTCACTTAGAAAACATAAATGTTGTAAAAGCAGGTAGATATGAAACTTGATGTATTGTAAATGACCCAAAATACCTACTAATTGAATCCTTTCTCCTTCGTTAAAAGACTTAAAACATTTTCAAATTTAAGGTCCTCATAGGATTCCAAAATACCACTAGCTAAAAAGAGGAAAAAGAAAAATAGAACAAATTTCATATAGGAATTTCTTTGAATCCAACACAAACAAAAGGAGGCAAGATCAAGGTTGGTGGTGACCACGTGCAGTAGATGAAGGTTTGCAATGTGTTTGACACCTAATGTTGCCACATGACCACTTAGTCCTTTCTCTCATTGGCTTTACAATGTTCTTTGGATGGTGGTGCTTTTTGTTTTTAGACTCAATAGGTAGATAGTGTGTCAATGAAAGCAACTATTTTTGTTTGGGTTTGCAAATGCTATCATTATTATGCACCAAGTAAATGCTTTGTTTGTTAAATTTTCTATAGGAGATTATAAGATAGGATTCTAGATTTTACCCAAAATTATGCTTAAATTCATTAGTTAAATTGATCAAATGCTTAGAGAAAAGAGAACTACAACTTACTTAGCCACAATTTTGCTTGTCTGAAAAACTAAGAGGGATTCACATATATATAGTAATATCTTTCTTATTTAGCAAGCCAAGCCTACATCTTCAACAAGTTGGAATGACTTGTCCCTTAAGCCATTTGCCCCATAAGCTAAGTTATTATAATATATATGTACGTGATAACATCGATTAGCCAGTATAAATAGGGTAAGTAGTTCAAAATTGGGCAATAAGTTGGAGTCTCTAATTTAATGGCTCATGAACATCCCAACCTATCACAAGGTATCCATTTACAAGACATAATCCATTTAAAGGTATTAAATTAATTATTTGATAGTGTTAAAACATATATTGCTAATTGGTCTAATAATTGATTAATGTTAATCTACATATAATTTTAATTTAGTAAAATATTCTAACAATTTCTCACTTGGATAGTAGTAATCAATTGTTAGACAAAACTGTAATAGATTAACTCACATATACCAAGATTATCAAATAATTAATAAGTACATTAATAAAGAGATTAAAAAATGAAATAACAAACCAAGAACATTGAATCTGATAGAAAAAATAATGTCATATGGAATTCTTTCCATTTCAATAGTCTCTTGGTTTTTTTTGGGATGTTGCAATTTAGACAATTTTTCTCCCTTCTAAATAGGCATAACACAAGGGCAATAGAAGTGCATATAAATTTCTAAAGCACATGACAAATGTAAGTGCCTTGAAATAAACCAAGAGTACCACAATACCTTTCATGCTAGATTTGTATCCTAAGAAATTAAGAGGTCTCACTAAGATATTTCATATCAAAGTGACAAGAAAGTAGTTATTTTGTCTCATTTAGGAGACTAAAATTGTTGTTGGCTAGAAGTTTGTCATCAATATATAACATAAGAATAACAAAGTTGCTCCCATCAATTTTCTAGAAAATACGTTGATTTAAAGAATTTTCAATGAAACAAAGAAAGATTACAACTTGATTATATTTTAGATATCATTGCCTTGAACCTTGCTTCATCCGTAGATAAATTTTCTTAATTTTCACACTAAGTGCTTTTTCTTTGTTTCTACAAAATGATTTAGCTAAGTCATATAACCATTTTCAAATAAATTTCTATTTAAAAAGGTAGTTTTGATATCCATTTGATGAAATTTCAAATCATAATAGGTGACTAGGGCCATAACCATTCTAAAAACATCTTTAGTAGATAACGATGAAAAAGTTTTTATATAGTCAATTCCTTCTCTTTGAGTATAACCTTTTGCAATAGATCAGGCCTTATATCTTTTAATTTCATCTATGACCTCATGCTTAGTCTTAAAGACCTATTTACAATTAACATCTTTATACCCTTCAAATAATTTTGAGTTCCCAAACATGATTATGATACATTAAAGACAATTCATCCTTCAAGGCTTTTAACCATTTAGAGGAATTAGGATTTGATATTGCTTGTTGATAGGAGAGCAAGTTTGAAATATTAGTCACATCAAATTCTTGTTCCTATAAATAAACCATGTAATCATATGAGATCATATGTTTATGAATCCTCTGAGATCATCTTAATGAAACATTATAAGCCATATTATGTCCTTTAGCATCAACAAGATTTTAAATGTTAGCATCCTTTATAGGTAGATCAAGTATATAAGAAAGAGATAGCATTGGTATATGTACAATAGTACTTTCTTCTAGGATATCAATAATATGGGATACATGACTCTCATTATCTAGGTCATCCTCAAAATAAATTGTCTAATTAGATTCAATGACTTTGATAAAGATAGTGGGACAATAAAATCTACTGCCTTTAGAGCCTACATAATACTTAATAAAAGAAACCACTAATAGAACTAGCATCCAATTTCTTAAGCAAAAGATCATATGGTCTCACCTTTACCTTACAACCCTATACATAAAAATGCCTTAAACTAGGCTTCTTGTTAAACATTAATTCATATGAATTTTTAGGAAGAGCTTTGCTTAGAACTTGGTTAAGTATGTATGTCACTATCTTTAGAGCAATTGCCTAAAAGAAATTCTAGTAGAGATGAATGACTAAGCATATATCTCATCACGTCCATTAAGGTATGATTTCTCCTTTCTGCAACCCTATTATGCTAAAGGATGCCTAGCATGGTATAATGTGCTTCAATGCCTCACTCTTAAAGACATAAAAGCAAAAGGAGTAGGGTTTCTATTTGCTTCTATATATTTGTTATAAAATTTTGCACATCTATAAGATCTAATGCATGTGTTTGCCAATTTTAATTCAAAAACAGGCTTGCAAGCTTTAAAAGCATCTAAAGACTCTGATTTTTTGTGTAGAAGATTAGTCTACTCAAATCTAGAGTGATCATCAATAAATGTGATATAATACTTAAAACCGCCTATGGTAGTAAAACTAATAGGTCCACAAACATCTATGTGAATCAAATCTATAATATATTAACTTCTACTTGGCTCTTCATTTCTAGCTTTAGCGGGAAAATTTTCCTTAATGCAATCAACACAATAATCAAAATTAGAGAAATTTAATTTATATAAAACACCTTACTTAACCATTCTTTCCAACCTCTCTCTCTAGAAATGTCACCTAAACATCTATGCCATAACATATATGAATTTTCATGAATTCTATGACATTTATGTCCAATAATGATATAATAGAAAGATTATGAGGTTGTACAAGGATAGGATCTAGGTTCATCATATATAAACCATTATCCAAAACAATAGAACTAACAACAACAAATTGAAAATAATATTCCATTTCCTTGCCAAAAAGAGTAACCATATTGGTCTAATACTAGACTAGAAATTAAATTCATTATAAATGAAGGTATATAAGTAGTTTTGGTTAATTCTAATACATGTCCAAAAGCTAAATTCAAACAAATAGTTCCATTCCAATGAAGTTAACTACCACATCATCATCAATTCCCAAAATAATCTTTTCCTTTTCATTGGGCTTCCTCTTATTTTTGTATCCTTAAAATAAATTCATAACATGAATCATAGCACTAGAATCTAACCACTAAGAATTAGATGGAATATCTACAGCATTAGATTCAAAACAAACTAAAGTTGAAGGGGCAAGTTTGAAAGACATACCTTCCTTTTCACTTTTGTTCTTAAGCTTATAATAGTCTGTTATTTTTTTGACGAAGCTTTTTGTAGTAATTGTATTTGCCTTTAACATATTGCTTCTTTGGTCTTATCTTGCTTATTACCTTTCTTACTCACAGGAGGAAATTTAAGCTTCTTCGCTTTATGGAAACTCACATTTGATTTGTTGCTAGATCCATAAGACACATAAGTCATAGACTAAGAAGAACTTCCCTTTCTAATGGACTCTTCCTCTTGGGTTACAATAGTAATAAGTTGATCCATAGCTTATTCACCTTGCTAAGTGTTATAAGAAGTCTTTAGAACTTGGAAGCGAGGTGGAAGAGATTCAAGAATATAGTATACCAGAAAAACTTCTCCCACATCAAGACCACAAGACTTAACCTTGTTGAAGTAGTTCACAAGTTTCATAATGTGTTCAAGAATACTAGATACACCATCATAAGGACTGTTGTTAAGTAAGAAGAGATAATGACCTTTTTGAGCCTTGTCAAATTTCTTTCCAATAGCATTTAGAAATTCAACTATTGTTTCCTTCTTAGGAATCCCTTGTCTTATGCTTTTGTTAATAGTGTACTTCATAGTCATCAAGTAAATTCAATTAGAGTTATGCCACTTCTCATACAAAGCTTGCTCAGCTGTAATAGAATTATCACTCATTGTAATAAGTGCATCAACCCTCAAGGCTAAGTCTATTTGTGCAACAGCTAAATACATGCCCAAAGGCTCTTTCTAGTCATCATAGTTAGTTCCATTCAAAGTTTTTATAGATGATAATTGCATGGATATAGAAGTTGGAATTATGACAACATAAGAAAACATGAGTTATGTGTATAACATAATCATAAAAAAAAGGTTTCTTATAGAATCTAGCTAATGCAATTACATATATATATATATATATATATATATATAAGTTCTATTTATCATGATCTGTCCTAAAGGTCTTGAATCACAATAAATCAATAAAACTCCATTACGCATAAAAATGGCTTGTAAAATGAATGTCTTTAACATTGCCACACCAATAGGGTACAAGAAATATTAAGACATGAGACAAAATTATTGCAATATTATCAAATTACACCAACAATGCTATATCAATAGGATATGTGCATTGCTAATATAAAGTACTCAACAATTAACACACAACAAATATTAATAATGGTAATTCAATTTATATGATTAATCAAATAAATATTTCTATGACAACTAACCAAACACTTGTATCATAGGTCCCATGACAGGTGAGCATACAATCACAAAGTATTAATCATCTATAGGCATACATTTCATAATTAAATTTCAAGAATAGCATATCAAAATTGGGCTCAAATTCAATTTTAATATATAAAAGTACATAAAATATTGAGAAATTATTTAATATAAATACATCACCATTGAGAGTATGAAAAATATATTGTACAAAGATGCATATAGATTACATACAAAAAATTTCAACTCAAAATTCAAAGAGTACATATCTAAAAAAGTTGTGTGGGATATTATGGAAAATCATAAATTCATATCTTGGGTAGTTGAAAAAATTGGAAAAATCACCATTAAATAGGAAATGGAAAAAGGATGAGATTGGGCTAAAGTTGGGCTAGAATGGCCCAATCTACAATGCACACATGCCCCCACATACCAAGAGGCATAAGTGGGCATGGCTACATGGCCTTTCATAGCTTCTTCAAACTTGGAGCTTGAAGCTGCTCTAATGGCAAAAGGTAGCCATTATAGCATTGCCAAACTTCTTTTTTTTAGCATTTTAACACACGTTTTGACTAATAAAACATGCTACAAGCTTCGATAATAGGAATTTAAGTTATACAAAAAAGGAAAATAAAAAGCCCAAGAAAGCAAGCAACCTAAAAACAGATTTGAAAATTTTCCTTCTTTTGTTAACTATAGATTTGACAAGTTTTAGCCAATTAACTAACCCAAAAATTATTTAGTCTTCCATAATCTAAATCTAAGTAACCAAAGTGGATAAAGCTCAATTTTTGGGTGAAAACAAAAAGCCCAAAAATCCAAGCTTTAAAATGTTTTTTCTTTGATTTTTTTACAAATTCAACAAATTCTTTACAATCAATACAATTTCATAATATCATAAACTCATAATAACAATTATAATGGAAAGAAAATGAATTGAAACATTCATGAAATTTTACTTATAGGAGAACATGATGAACTATTCTTTTTTTTTTTTTTTTTAATAAAAGGGGTTCTATTTAAGTAAAACAAAAAATAGATAAGCAATTCTTATGTGTATACACAAACAGGCAAGAGCATTACCCTAGATACATATATATAATATACAAATGTGAAAATATGAAGAGGCATATGCAATATAATAATAACCTCGATATGCATATATGATACTCAAATGTGAAAGAAAATTGAATAGAATAGTATCGCAATAACCAACACTATACACAAGGATCTGATACCAATTGTTAAATTTTTTGTGAGATTAAAAGATAAGATTTTATATTTTACATAAAATTGCACTTGAATCATTAGTTGAATTGATCAAGTGCTCATAGAAAAGGTTTAAAGAAAAGAGAACTACAATTTAGCCACAATTTTACTTATCTGAAAAGCTAAGAGGGATGCATATATATATATATATATATATAGTAATATCGCTCTTGCTCAACAATTCAAGTCTACTTCTTTGATAACTTAGAGTAACTTGTCCCTTAAGTTACTTGCCCCATAAGTTAAGTTATTATAATATATATTTATGTAATAACAAAACCCTCACTAGTATAAATAGAATAATTGTTTCAAAGTAAGTAGTAAGTTAAGGTTCCTAATTTAATGGCTCATGAACATTCTGACCTATTATAAGATGTCTAATCATAGGTCCTAATCTATTTAATGGTATTAAACTAATTATTTGATATTATTAAAACATAATCTGTTAATTAGTCTAATAATTGATTAATGCTAATCCACAAAAAATTTTAATTTATTAAAATATTCCAACATTGTTTGGTAGTAAATTCAAGACTAGATGGTAGCTAGGTCTATTTAATCAAGAGTAGTAATAATACACAATATTCAATCCTTCTATTTTGGGTGCCACTTAGGGTTTGTTATTGAGGATGCTATTATGCTATTTTGCAGTTTTGCATAAAAGATTGAGTGAGCAAAGAGAGGAAGGTTACTTAGGGTTTGGCTTTTTAGGAATAATATAACTTTCTTAAGAATTTTCTAATTTTTAGTTTTTATTTTTGTATGGATTTTAGCCTTTGTTATTAAAAAAATTAGAGTAGATAAATGTAATGCAATTGGCAATTCATAGCTCTCATAGCCACAATAAATCAATTGACATGAGTTTCAGATCCATTACAAAAAAAATGTTGATAATCAATATAATACATATATTTATAACTACCTTATACTAACTTTTTTAATTAATAACCAATAATTTTTATTTTTCAAAAAATAATATTAGCTTTCTTTCTTTCTAAAGTATTTTAAAATATTTTTTTTAAAATAATTTGCCTACAATGACCATGATTTTGAATCTAGCATATATTTATATTTATCATTTTATACAATTGCAAGAACTATTTAAATCTTTCATCATTTTAAAAATTTCAAAAGAAACTTTTATTATAAATTTACAATTAAGCTATACCTACTTTAAACCCATATATGTATTTTCAAGTTTTCCCTAAACTTGCCCCTTACCATAGTCAAACATTAATTTACCTAACCAAAAATGAAGCGGGGTGAGATAGGTCAAAATTGCCATCCTTATTGGCCATTGAAATATTAATATTTTACATTTAAAAATTATATATTTAAAATTTTTAAATTTAACATAATAATTGATAGTTATAATATATATACACACACACATATACACAATCAAATGTTTTTATAACTCGAAAATATTGAAAATCCAAGTGTAAGATCTCTATATTTGTAAAATAAAAAATAATTTGCATAAAATATATGCATCTTATGCCTCTAAGGGACAATGGGAGTGTAACATTTGGTTTTCGTTAAAATGTCAGAAATGAGTCAGTTATAAAAGCAAGTCCTCTGAAATGAATGATTTAAGGTCAAATAAAATTAGGATAACATTTTAAATAATAGAAAATGAGGATTTGAGACTTGAGATGCCCAGAAACCTGAACCAGATGAGCTAGAAAAGTTATGAAAGAAAGTTGGGGTATTTTTGTAATTTTTGGCAATTTTAAAAAACTCACAGGAGGACTTTTTAAATAAAAAATTTGAGCTTTTTGGGGGTTTTCAAAGGCCTTAAAAATTATGAGAATCCTCAGAATAGTTGAAACCCTTTCGGTGAACGATTTCGACCGTTAGTTGACAGAAACCTATTGAATGGTTCATAATGGTTTTAAATCCGATTTGAGTAAAACCAAAGCCAATTTATAAGTTTGAGAGCCTAAATATTATGATAGAAAAGATAAATTTAAAAAAGGAGATGAATTGAGCTTAAATGAAAGGGACCAAGAAAAGGGACTAAAATGCAAAGTAGAAAAGTGCATAAAGTGACTTTTCCCCTTCCCTATAACACGTGCTCCTTCTCTCATTTGGTTAACTAACTTATTTGCTGTCCCAAAATAGAGGGGAAGCCAGCAGAAATAATGCACAAGAGGAAAGGCTTAGAAAGAAGGAAAACCAAGGAAAAAGGTATGGAAAATCATAGAATTTCAAGCTTCTTCCTTCTTTAACTTTGTTCTCCTCCTTCTCTTCTTTCTTTCCATGGTTTTCATGAATGATTTAGGATTATTTTAGGTCTAGTTTAGAGAGAGGAGATTAGAATTTGAAGGAAAGGATTATACCAAGTGAAAGAGCTCTTGAAACAAGCCTAGAAACAAGGTAAACATCATATCTTTCTTGCTTTCTTCTTGTTGCTTTCCTTGGGTCTTGGTTTGGCCACTTTGAGAACATATAGAAGGGATTAGTTTCTAACCAAGAGCAAGCAAGGAATCTAACTTTTAGAGTGTGGGAACCTAGAAAAAGTAATAGAATTCAAAGAAGAAGTATTAGAGAACATGTTGTCACACCTAGGGATTCACTTGCACCTAGGCTAAGATCAAACTTCCTAGTAGTAATTCAAGATGTTTAAGAGTGTGAATGAGTTCCTAAGACATCTAAGAAGCCTCTCAAGTGTCATTCTCTTCAAGGAAACAAAGCAAAGTCTATGGGCTCAAACTAATGCTCATGTCTCAGCCAAACATAAATGAAGGACCTAAGGAGTGTTTTAAATTTTTCTAAGCCTAGAATGGGACTACATATGATGGAAGAATATCAAAGCCTTGAAAAAAAATTAGAAAGCCTAGATTGTGAGATGGAGGTGTAAGTTCCATAATAAGACATAAAAAAATAACTTATAGTTAGGCTCCTTAAAATGAATGTATAATGACTCTAAGGAGTCTAAATGGAGTCAAGAGTCATAGATTGAAAGAGAAAATGGAGTGAAGATCACGAATTCCCATAGTTGCTTCTTTAGGTCTTGTATAAAACCATAATTGAACCATACGAGAAAGTAATCTTTCTTAGAGTATGCATGGTGCTAAAGCTTACTTCAATGATGTAATGGTATCCTATTTGATGTGTCTAGGCCAAAGGAACAAGCTCCACCTCATTGTAAGTGTATGGTCGAGAGAGGGGAGGAGTAATTAAGGAAAAAGCTTGTGTTTTGCTTTAAGGTAGCTCTCTAACCTTTCTCCTATACATTGTTGGTTATTTTCTTGTCTTTAAGTGCTTGTATGCTTACTTATGCCATGAGAAATGTTTCTAACTATTGCTTACATGTTATGGTATCATGATGTTCTTGAAATGTGTTTTATGAATATTATTTGGCTTGCATGGGTATGGTGATGCCAAAAGTCCCTTAACAAGGGTAAGAATGAACCAAAAGTCCTTAGGAGTAGGTGAAACAAAGTCAAAAATCCCTTAACAAGGGTGAAACTTAGTTAAAAGTCTCAAGAAGAGTGAGACTTAGCTAAAAGTCCCTTGAAAATAGGTGAGGCTAAACCAATACCCTTGAGAAGAAATAGGTTTTATGTATGTTTACTAGTAGCTCAAGTTGCCATGCATGCATTCTTAGACTTGAAAATTCATCCATTATGCATTTTTGAAAGGGAAAAGAGCTATTAAGATTCTTAGAATCTCTCTCTTCTCTCTCCAATGTCTAACCATGTCTAGGTGAGCCAAGTGGTCCAAGAAATAGAGGCCAACAACCTTGAAAACTAAGATTTTGACAAAGATTTTGTTATTTAGCTATTTTGTAGACATATAGATGTCAAATGATGTAACTATGGGATGTATATATAATGTAGACACTTAAGAATAATTAAATATACGTAAATATGATGTATGTAATGATTTTGGAATTATATGAACGAGTATGTATGTTTTTTCTACCAAAGGGCCTTTATGTGTTATGACTTTCATGTGTATATTTGTAAGTAGCATAGTGAGAATAAGCTCCATGATATTTTGAACTAATTGGCATGATTCCCTAGGCTGTGTTTATGCTATGAGATGTGCTCAAGTGGCTATGGAACATTGAGAGAGTCATTTGGTGCCTTAAAAACTATTTTGAACTTCAAAAAATAACCAAAACTTGAGTTGAACCCCAAACTAACCAAATGGATGAATTTTCCTATGAAAATTGGCAAGAATATAGGTCCCATCTACATCTTTTTATAGAGTTAAAGAACACCTAATTTGGAGCTCTAGAGAATTTATTATGATTTTTCAAAATTAAAAAAATTCTGCTAATATGGTAATAGTATTGTTCATATGGTCAGCTTATATTTCTATGTCATATATAGGACAAATGATATCCAATGATCATAAAATTTGATAGCCTTAAACTAGATATCACAACCTTTTCATAGTAACTGAGATCACCTCATTTGGAGCTATGTAGAGAAAGAACCAAATTCTAGAAATTGCATGACAATACCAGTAATGCAACTTGACTTTAGATACTATTCCATCAATTTCCATAGGTTAAATGCCACTGCATTGGTCTAGAAATATTTTTACTCTTTAGTAAACATCCAAAACTTTCTAAAATGGTATGATTTTTTTTAATTTCAATTTTTCTAAAATTAGTTATGAATTTTCAAATTTTATATCAGAAATCTGAAATGTGAACCTAAAAGCAAACTTATATTTTTCTGATGCATGGTATAAAATTTGAGACTCTTGGGATGTTTTGTGATGGTTGACTTATATGAATGTATTATGGATAGAGAATGATATTAAGGAGTTCATGTAGTTTATGGAGTATAAGATGAATTTTTAAAGTTTTACGTAACACAATTTAATGCATTAAATATATTGATTTTCCATGAGACATGTATGAAGTTAAGCTTGATTATGGGAATAAGAAGGCTATAGGTTAAGGTATTACAGGGGGAGTAGAGAGGAAGAGAAGACATGGCTTAGGTTAAACTCAACCCCATTAAATGTTGTTGTTATGATACCATAAAATTGTAATAATTAAGATATTTTTTTTATGTATAGGGAAACTAAGTATAATTTTTTTAAATTATAACTTAATTATAATTTTGGAACTTAAAATTTAAACATAACAATTTACTTCCACAATCATCATAAAGAGTGATAATATTATATATCAATTAAAACTAACATATAAAAAAGTCACATAGTTACCATATGACGTTTTGTGATTTTATCATCTTTTCCAATTTCTCTCGGCATAATTTTTGGCTTTATTCTCAAATTCTCAAATTCTAAAATGTGGGCCTTAATTCATTTGTAATATTTTCTCTTGCTGTGATAGTTTAAAGAAATAAAACATTACATATAAAATTTGGATACCAAAGTTATAATTACGTTAATTGAAAAGAGTTGTAGTAGTTTTCATTTACCTATATTGATTGTAAAAGATATATTGAATATATTTTCACACAAACACACACACATATTGTGATGAAAGAAAATATGAAGTTGTTTAATGTTTTTTATTACTTACGAAATGTAAGAAAATCCAGTAATAGTTATAATTAATTTGTTATTTTTAATAAAAATACTTTTAATTTAATTTATTTTAAAAATATTTTTTTGCCATCAATTATTTAAAAACAAATTAAATAGAGAATTCATGTGTATTTTAATATATGTAAATCCACTAATATTAGATGAGTGATATATGATATTTGAGTCAGATTAGTATCTTTGAAATTTTAAACTTGTTAACCAAAATTACATTTTATGACTTACAAGTTGGGAATTTTCTAGCTCCGTCTAAACATTGTGGGTGTGGATATAGTGGATGGAACTTCAAATTTTATATTCATAAGATTTTATCAGTTATCAAATAAAAACTCATGCTTTTTTTCTTTTTATTTTTTGCCAATAATAAAAACTCATACTTAATATGCCATCGGTTGCGACTGTTACACTGCTTTGTGAAATAGAAATGGACAATTCTACAAAGGTTTTAATTTTTGATGTTAAGATTTCAAATGCCATCACCTTAATTGATAACTCAATTCTAACAACAAATCGAGAACAATCAAGTAAAGAATCATGGATCTTATGTGTATTAGATGTGTATACCTTCAATGATTTGGATCTGTTCTATATTCCATCTATTTCTATATATATATATATATATGTAAGAAGTAAATTCTAATAATTGGATATATGAGCATTCAATACATCTCAAAACTTTTCAAAATCATGAGATAATGAAATAAATTTCAATAAATATATAATCTTGCGTCAAATCGAATCACCTATCATTAAATACTTATTATTTAAGTTTTTCTTTCCTAAAGCATTTTTTCTGATTGTTGGAGCCATGTCTATATATTATACATAATAGTCTTTGCATAAAAAAAATTATATGATTGAATAAAAAAAGATATATTTAATTATTCACATTTTTCTTTAATTATTATTTAAATCAAAACGTTGAGAGGTCAAACTCTTCATAATATATATATAACCATAGAAAAAAATAAAACTTAAGGGCATTCAAACTCTATCAAACGATCAAATACATGCAACAGTTTGGTCACATGAGTTGATAAACATTGTTATCCTGAGAATCTCAGAAGAAAGATTAAGTGTATCATATAAAGTTGCATTCAACAAAAAATTGTTAATGAGAGATATCACTTAGGAAGGTGTAGGAGATTCCAAAATAAGCAAATTATGAGGAATGTAACACGTTCTTCTCCATAGGCCTTTTTAGCAAATACTTTGGTAAGGAGAAATTTACATCACTCTTCCTTAAAATATAGTGTAAATTATACCAACTTCTTTTCTAATTTTGTTAAAATTATGTATATTTTGTATTTTAAAATACATACAAATTCTTCTGAAATCAAAAATTATATTATATTTTGGTTCAATTTTAAATTTTTAACTAAAATATACTCTATTAATTTAAATACAATTTTTTGAACTAAAGTATTTTGTTACATATTTTGTCATAGAAGATATTTTAATTAGAAAATTAAAATTAAACTCAAGTATATATTTTAAAAATGAAAAAGTGTAATTTTACAAAATTTATAAAAAAATTGTATAATTTACTCTAAAATATATCATTTAAATTAATCTTCCACAGCACTCAATGAACATGGCAAGTGTTTCAACATTAATTCTCAGATCTCTACGACCTTATCGCAAGTTCATAAAAGCCCTCGTACAAAGTTCAAGCACCTTTCAAGCTCTTGAAGGAAAGTATACCCATTAATAAACCCATATACTTTAATTTAGGAACAAAAATGGATGAAAGGATAATATTAAAGTTATTTTAATTAAGAAGAATTAAATTAAAAGAAAACACTTTAAATAATTAAATGCTTAAATGCGCTTTTAATTCTCTATTTTTATAAAAATTTCATTTAAAATTTAAGTCAAATTTAATAGTTTACTAATTCAGATATTATTTATGTATTTAATATCATTATTTCACTTTCATATTTGGTTTCTAAGTCATATTGATAAATTTTCCATTATATTTTGGATACAAATGTAAGAGAGGGAGAAAGTTCATTTAAAAAAAATAATAATGCAACATTACTTATTTTTAAATTAGATAAAATAAAAATTTAAACCATCATTAAATAAAAAAGAGTGCATTTATTTCTTGATAACTTAAAATAAAATTTTTTCACAAGTAAAGCTTAGTGCCGTAATATCGAGTTCAATGAAAACTGATCCTCATCTATGAATTTCTTAAAATGGGTTTTTCTACAGAAAGTTCAATCTCTTGGAGAACAAATTCTTTAATCTTAGATTATTTTAAATTTTATGCGTATGTAAAATTATTTTATAAATTTTTGAAAAAATCCAACAGTAAGAAAGCTCTACCTTTCGAAAATCCAACTTCCATACAGCATTACTATTATAAAAGGATTAAATTATATATATGTATATTTAAAGATTTGGTTAAACTATACATCATATTTCTTTTATTTAAAAATTATATTTAACTTTTTTAGCATTTTAATATATATTGTAAAAACTTTTATTATACCTTAAACCTTCCTCCCATTTCATTTTTAGTAAAAAAAAGAAATTTATTTTTTGCACAGTATAAAATTATGATTCTATTTTTAATTTGATAATAAAGATAACTTAGTTAATATTAATCTTTAACATAAATTTGTGATTTTATTTTGAAATATAACAGTAAAAGGAATTAAGTAATTTTTTTGTTTTTAAAAAATATATTAAGTAAAAAATTGCTTTCATTAAAAAAAATAATTTAGACGAGAATCGAGTACAATTTCCAACATAAGAAGGACTTTAACTGCAATTTAGACAAATCTCAATAAAAATTATTGCAATTTACTCAATAAAAAGTAAAACAAGGGGCCAGCCTGTAATTTTCAATTCTTGTCGTTGTGATGAGCCCTCTGGCACTTGAATGGAGTTGTAGTCACAGATGAAGTTGGAAGATGAGGACCATTGCCTTACCACTTCCATTCCTCTGCCACCAAAGGGACATCACTTGAAAACATGCCTTTACACCCTCAAAATCAAGTTTCTCTGCTCTGTGTTCCCTCAATCAAGTTGTGGAGAGGATGGAGTATCCTTACAATGAAGATTCTCAAGTACAAAATTGAAATTCACTCTCCTTTCTTTTAATATTAATTTCTCTTTTTTGCAGAAGTTATAGCTTAATTATGCGAACTGTCTTTTTAGCTTGATTTATGTGGAGGAAAGTTATTTTGTTTTAACAATTATTTACTTATTTTAGTTTTATTATCATTTTGGACATTTAACAAATATATTTGTTTCAGTTTGGTCTCTTAATTTTTAATTTGTATAATATTAATCCTTTTCCTTCACCTCAATAATAACCATTTTGGAACACTAGAGAAAATTAATGGATTATTTTGGAACATTAAAAAAAATAAGAATTATTTTAAAACATGAATATGATATAAAGAGAAAGTTAAAGAAATAAAATTATAACAAAACAAAGTTAAAAGGGCCAAATTGAAATAAATGAATAAGTTAAAAGATCAAAATCATAGTTAAGCCTTATTTTTTTTATTAAATACATATTTTTTTTTTAATGGAGGGTAGAAATAAGCCATCTCACATAGAAGCTAGAGTAATATACCTTTTTTATTTTTATTTTCTCAAATTTGATTGTTGAAACATTAATTTTTTGATAGGATTTGCAGGACAAAGGGTTTTGGTCTTCTTGAGCAAATGGAAGGTGAGTTTTTTCCCTTATTGTCAAGTCTAAAACACTGCATTTTAGTGACTAGCAAATTACAGTTGACATACATACTGCAATTCATTTGATGTTGATTTTAGGGAGAAAAAAAATTAGCGAAGAGTTAAAATTAGAAAAATAAAATGTTTATTTTGCTTTTGTGTTTTTTGAAGATATTGGCTTTGTGATCTTCATGTTACTTGTTTGAAACAAAAGAAACTGATAGAAGGTGCTAATATAAAGTGTTAAATGACAAGATAATATCTTATAGAACTAGATCTTACCTTTGTATACATCCTCGTCAAAATAAAATTTTTGTAACTTATATGTTAATTTATCAGATTGGTTCAACTAAAATGAGTTCTGAGCTCGCAAAACTAGGGTTGGTTGCTATTCTTGCTTATGGGTTGTTTGATGGTATGACGTATATGACTTTTTTTATCCTGGCATTTCTTAGCTATGAGAAAAGTATAAGGAAGAATCCTGCAACTAACTTTAGGCACTCTAAGGGGTGAAATTGCTTTATCACTACTTATTCCTTATCATTAATTCATTATGACAGAATCTAGTATGGATATGCTTTTGCTATGATAACAAGGTTAAGAAAATAAAGTATTTTGTGGTTGCTCATTGTTGTCATGTATCCATCTAAGTTCTTATCAAGTTTCTCAAACAACTTATAATTTTATCAATTGAATGTAGATAGTGGAATCACTTCTGAAAAGTTCATGTTGTTAAAGTAGGTAAACTCAACATGCATATTTATGTTTATTTTTCATTTCTCCTATGTTTCTCTAAGACAAGAAATAGTATATTAGTTAAATAGTACGTTGGACTATAATGAGAAGATAAAGAATTTATAGACCCACGTTTGTATAACCTTGGTGTTAAATTCACCATGGTCTTAAGGAACCTCCACCTCTTGTTTGTGATTTTAGATGTTCTAGAAGACCTGACATTAAGTTTGTATGCTTAACATACATCTTCTCCTTTGAATCCATGTCTAAAAAACCTAAATTGAATGTTTTAAGGAAACTTGTTAGTATTATGTTTCAATCATATTTGCTGTTTGCAAAAAAAGGTTGTGTTACAAAAGATATTTTATACTGGAAAGGCTATAAATAAATGGTAGCTATCTAATAAAGGCTATAACATCTAACAAAGAAATGAAGACAATGAATGAAACTAGAATTGCAGTTTGACTTAAAAAGGTTGATTGTAGAACTTAAGGTAATTGGACAATGACAAATGGAATAACAAATGAACACAATCCTTGCACCATAACTAGTCCAAATATCAATGCTGACCCTAGATCCTATAACATAAACAAAGATTAAGAATGAAATAAGAAGAACATAATCATTAAGATTTAAGTATCTCATTTAAAACAATATGAACTAGGGCAGGACCTACCTAAACTTAATATCTAGTATGGAAAAAAGTCAATTGTATATCATAGTTCAAACACACCTTTTAAGTAAACTTTGCCTTAAACATTCTTAAAGTTAATCTATTTGTCTTTTACAACCTAGGACATCCAAAATTCTTGAGTAACTAAATAAATTTAATATGGACTTTTTAGCCATGGATTCAGACTTGCTCAGATAATGAGCATTGAATTATCTCATAACAAGTAGATAAGAGGGAAATACATGTTAAGCTAAAGGCTTTCATGTTTTTATAATCTATTGCCACTGAGTTTTCAAGGTCGCACTTTCCAACAATGAGATAAGAGCTCCATGGCAAAGTTAAAAGCATTACCATTGATCTAGCTAATAAGCCCATAGTTAGCTCATAATAATTTGGATGTCACTCATTTTTCCTAAACAAGGCCAAAATGAACAGTGACCTGAACTAACTTTAATTAGTAGCTCAGCAGTTAAACCACTAGCTTAGTGAGTTAATGACTTGACATTTTCATTGAGTCAATAATTGGTCTGCTTTCCAAAAATTCTTATGTGCTTCTTGCTAGTGTTCATTTGATGCATTTTCTTCTATCTTTTTGCATAGATGGTGGGTTTACCTCTTGGTCTCACAATGAGGATAATGTTTTTGTTTTCTAACTAGGACCCAGAACCAAGTTGTATTTATGTATGTGTTTTTTAGTCATTGATGTTATCTAATAGCTTAAAATCTCTGGGTTTGTCATTCACTTTTTTAGATTTATTCATATCTCGATTTATTCCTCTAATGATAACTTAATCCTTGTATGGCATGCCAGTAGTGTTTTCAATTTGAGGTCTAGTATAACACTTGGTTAATTGATTTAAATGAGTTTAATAGAATTTGTTTCATCAACTAAAGGATTATAATCAAAATAATTTTTATTTGAATAAACTACATTTTACTCCCTTGAACTGAGGCTTAAAGCCTAATTACAAAATTGGTACATAAACTTTAAAATATAATAAAACCTTTTTAAACTTTGGACTAATATGAAAATATTACATTGTAATGAAAATTAAGAGCAAAAGAGTAGACTATGTGACTTTGGTTGTAAAGGCAATGCTTGTTTCAACTCAATGTTGGACTTGAAAAGAATTCCTTTCTAGTTCAAAAAATTAACTGAATTTAATGTTTTCATTTTGGTGGAAAGAGGTGATTAGATGTAGAACTAAACATCATCCTTTTTTACTTGAAAATCTGACATTGTAATTTTGATGTGGACTGGAAATAACATGAGAGGCCCAACATAGCTACTGCAAGCCCAAAAAATAAATAGGGCAAAACATACATTAGGCGAGGACAAAGAGGGAATTAAGCATTAAGCTTCATAACAGAATTTGTCAGTTAGTACCTATGTAATATGTGTTCGTGCGTAAGGAATGTGCGTAGCTAGTATGGTGTAGGTTTAAGAATAGGGATGAGAGATGAGAGATAGAGGGAAGGAATTAGATTGTGAAGGAGAGAACTAGACTCTTGAAAGCTAGTGAGACAATCTGATATTATACTATACTAGTGAAATTCTGGGCTAAGTCTCAATATCAAGTAATTTTCTTTTGTTACTAGATAGTTGGTTTCCAAAAATTTTGGCATCAGAGCCTGTTAAATTTGAGCATGGTCAATACCAAAATGGAAAATAAGGTGGAGGCAATTAAGAGAAGTGTAGGTGCATTATAGAGGAGACAAGAGGAAACCAAGGAAGAGTTAGTCAGGGAGTGAGAATTGCTAAGAGAAATACGAGAGCAATGGAATGAGTTCTGGGCAAGCTTTAATGATGAGAATTGGACACACAAATAGAACATTGAATTATAGAACCCCCAGGAGGAAGAGAGGGAAGGGAATAATCAAGTATAAAGGGTATAAAATGTTGGAGAAAAAGACCCATATAAACACCGTCATGTAGAACTACCTATATTCACTGGAGAAGAACCCATGGGATGGCTTTTTAAGATGGAGAGACATTTCTCATGCAATGGCATTGCTGAGGACAAAAAGCTAGAAGCAGTTGTAGTGGGATTGGAGGGAAAGGCTCTGAATTGGTTCCAGTGGCTAGAGATCAGGACTCCCGTGTGTAATTAGAAAGAATTTAGAAGAGAATTGTTGGATAGATTCAATTGTCATTAACTTGGGGATGGCTATGAGCAATTGATGGAATTAAAGCAAGAAGGTATAGTGGAAGAATTTAGAGAGAGGTTTGAGATGTTATTTGCCCCACTAGATGGAGTATCGGATAAGGTGTTAATAGGAATATTTAAGAATGGACTAGTAAAGGAGGTGAGAGCTAAGGTCAGATTAATGCAACCTAAGAATCTTAAGCAGCTCATGGACTATGTGTATTAGATTGAGGGGAAGAACGTGATGTTGTAAAAGGCCCAAAAAAAGAAAAAGGCAAAAGGATTGAAGTCCAATGGAGGATTTTGATGAAGTGCTTTCAAGCCTATGGTGCACAAGGCTACCAATCCTATTGATTACACTAAGAGCTCTAGCAGTGTAACACCTGTCAAAAGCTTAAGAAGTAAAGTAGGGGAAGACACTAGGATAGTGACTAATAAAGTCTCAATACCTATAACTACTATAGCTAGTTGTAACAGTAGTAATGGCATGAGAAGAAGCCTTTCGGAGGAGGAGATTAATTAGAGGAGAAAGGTTGGCTTGTGTTTCAAATGTGGGGGAAAGTTTAACCTAAATCACAGGTGTAAAAATAGACAATTTAGGGTGTTGCTAATGGCAGAAGAGGATATTTTAGAAGGGAAGGAGGAGAAGGAGTTATCAATATCCGAAAATGAGGAGCCAGTGAAGGAAATGGTAGCTATAAAGCTTTCATTAACCATGATGGTAGGAATGATAGGCTATAAAACTATAAAACTCATTGGCAGGGCTTTTAAGGAGGAAGTACTTGTGCTTATTGATAGCGAAGCCATGCATAATTTCATCATAGCCAAATTAGTGGAAAGGTGTGGAGCTAAAATGCAAGAAACCAGCATATACTCCATCATTGTGGGGGATGGTAGGAAAGTGTTTACAAAGGGGAAATGTAAAGATATGGAAGTGAAGCTTTGGGGAACAAAGATTGTGCAAACTTTTTACCTTTTTCAATTAGTTAAAGTGGATGTGGTCTTAGGCATGGCATGGTTAGAATCTTTAGGGGAATTGCATGTGAGCTGAGGACAATCTTACTTGAAAATGAAAATTGACAAGAAGTGGATTTGCGTCAAGAGGGATCCCACTTTGACTGGAACTTGAGCCTTTTTCAAAACCATTGTCAAGTTCTTGAAAGCTAAGAGGGAAGGGTATTTTTTGGAGTTTGGTACAATCACTGCAGAGAAGAAGGATGAGCAAGTTGAAGTTAGTGAAGAAATTCAAAGCTTATATAAGGAATTTACACCAGTATGCGAAGCCAAGGTTGGATTACCCCCACACAAGTCAACAGACCACTCCATTACAATAAAGCTAGGAAAGCAACCTCCTAATATTAGACCCTACAGATATGTACATTCATAGAAGACAAAGATAGAGAGATTGGTCAAGGAAATGTTGGAAAGAGGGATAATACGGCCCAGTTGGAGTCCTTACTCAAGCCCAGCACTTCTAGTTAAGAAAAAAGATGGGAGTTGGAGGTTTTGTGTAGACTATCATACTTTGAATAAAATTACAATGCCAGACAAGTATCCTATTTTAGTTGTGGATAAGCTTCTTGATGAATTAAAAGGTGCTTCAATCTTTTCCAAGTTGTATTTAAAATCAAGTTACCATCAAATACGAATCACACTCAAGGATGAGATGAAAGTAGTCTTTAGAACATATAACAAGCATTATGAATTCTTAGTTATACCTTTTGGGTTAACTAATGCCTCATCCACTTTTCAATGCCTTATGAATGACATATTTTGGGATTATTTGTGGAAGTTTATGTTAGTTTTCTTTAATGATATCCTTATACATAGTAAGGACCTGTCAACACATGTCCAGTACTTGAGAACAATTCTAGAGTTACTACAAAGTAACCAACTGGTAGTGAATCTTAAAAAGTGTGTGTTTTCCTAAAGGAGATTAGAGTACTTAGGGCATATTATTTCAGAGGAAGGAGTCCAAGATGATCCTTCAAAAATCGAGGCTATGATAAAATGGCCAACTGCTAAAACTTTGAGAGCATTAAGAGGATTTTTGGGGCTTACTGGCTATTATCGAAAATCCATCAAAAACTATGGGAAGGTAGTGGGTCCACTAACTGATTTACTTAAAAAGGATTCATTTATGTGGAGTGATAAAGCTCAAGAGGCTTTTGAGGAGCTAAAAATAGCCATGGTCAATGCCACTGTCATAGCCATGCTATATAACACCATACTTTCTTATCTCATTCTATGCTATTTTCATGCTTCAAACTATGCATCTCATATAAGGAGAAAAAGAAAAGGGATAAAATAATGAATATTTTAGCGTTGCGTCGCGTATAAAAATTCTATTTAGTGTCACATGGACCATGTGAGCTCATATATCATATTCTCAAATTTAATTATATGGATACAACTCATTTCCATGACCAAAAGTGGTCTACAACTCATGAAAAGCAAGAGAGCAGTTAAAATCCCATGAAGTAATTTCGGCCAGAATCTCCTCACTTCTGTCACAAATTTTGAAAATTCATAACTAATTCTAGAAAAATTGAAATCACACAAATCATAACTTTTTGGAAAGCTCTAGATGTTAACTTTACATAAAAATAATTTTAGGACATGAACATAGACTTTGAACGACATTTGATAATGAAATAAGTACAAAGGTCTGGCTATCCCTGATACTAATATAGCTTATTGTCATAAACCTTAAAAATGCCCAATTAATTTCAAAAAAATTCAATCTATACAAATGATACCAATCTGAAAGCTATAAATGTTAGTTAGAGGGAAAAAAAATAACTTCAGACCCGTTTAGGCATGTCTAGGCATCGAAAATCAATCAAGCAGTAACCTAGGTCAGTCTGGATGCCTAATACTGGATAGAAAATTAAAAAATTCATATATATCTCTCTAGATATCCAAATGAGGTGCTTCTAGTTGGAATGAGTCACTGGGAGTGCCTTTCCTATAAAATTTTGTAGCAATTGGATATCATTTGCCCCATGAGTGACAAAATTCAATTTCGCACCAAAGCTACAGTACCAATAACCAAAATCAAAAAAAATTTTAACTTCTCACCAAATATTCCATAAACCTCCAAAAATTACCTACTTTATATTCCAAAAAGCTCTCAATGAGCTCTAGATGCATGCCAAATTTCAGACTAAGAAGAGCTCATTTGGATAAAAAGTGATATGTCTCACCAAAATAGTCAATTTTGCTCCATATAAGATACCACATGTATCCAAATGACCTCATTTAATATTTGGCACTTCTTGGACAAGTTTAGAAGCATGAATATGACTTGTGTAAATTGTCCAAGTGATCACAAACCCCATGCCTATCATTTTGGTCATTCCACATCCAAGAATGCATAGTTGCATCAAGCCATCCAAGAGCCAATTTGCATAATTCCATAGATTTAGTGTCACATAAGGTCTACATCATATTCATACATCATTTTACATTTATTCATGGTCTTACATTACAAAAATAATATGTACAAGCTCACTTTGATATTCAACTACAAATAAGGTTACATAATATACAAAATACAATCTCTCAAGGTCTTTAGCTTGCACTCCTTGATTCTTGAACATCACCTAGGTATTTCAAGATAATGAAAGGAAGGAAAGTGAGATTCCTAAAATCTCAATAGCTTACACACCCATTCACACACACATTCAAGGCATATACACATCAAAGCATATGTATGGAAGGTTTGGCAACCATAAAGTATGCAAAGTCACAATTCACATGCCACTCATTCACATTCAAGCCAAGGCCATGCTTTAAGGACTTTTGGTTTTGCCTCACTCTTGGACTAGGGACTTTTGACTTGGACTCACCCTTCCAAGAGACTTTTGGCCTTGTCTCACACATGCCATGAGACCTTTGGCATTTCATCACCTTCATTAAGGGACTTTTAGCATCACCTCACCCTTATGAGCCATTTCCACAACCAAAGCCATTCAAGGAAACATTGGTACCAATGTAAAGTCAAGGCATCGAATGGCATATCATCAAGTCACAAGAACACACACAAGCATACAATAACATACATATACATACAAGAATGCAAGGAGAATGAGGTGGAGAGCTACCTTGAATTTATGCAAGCTTTTCTTGATCCTTTTTCCTTCCCTTTTTTGACCTCACAAGTGCACCTAGGTGGGTGGATGTTCTCTTGGCCTAAATACCATAAACAACATACAATTACATACTTGAAGCAAGCAAAGACATTAAATTCTCTCTTGAACACACACTTGTTCCATAAGTGGCATAATGGTTCCATAAATGGCTTATTAAAGCAACTAGCATGTTTCAAGTTCTAAGCTCTATTCTCTTATTATTTTTAGACTTCTTGGACTTATTTAAGGTCCTTGGAGCCCTCACACATTCACTTGCACAATTAGAAAAGCAAGTTGCTTCATAAGGCACTATTATGGATACCATTATTCCATCTTCCAATCCATGGCTCCTAAATTTTTTTAATAGTTTTTCTCATCTTCTAACATCATATAAAGTCCTAAACCAAGACTAGAACAATTTAAAACATCCCCTAACCTAATGAACCTAGCTTGGCCAAAATATGTACCATAATGGAGGTTCATGGACTTTGTGATTTTTCCTTGATGGGAGAGCCACTTGGGAGGCTTTCTAGAGGTCTTAGGAGCTTAAGGAAACATTTAAATAGCCAAGGAAACACTCACACAAAATCAGATTTTATAAAACCCTAAAGAAACCTACACTTTGCTATTTGTTTTCTATAGGTTTTCCTTGGGATTTCTTGCCATATTTCATCTCCCCATGGCCTAAAACCCTTGTTCCTCTCTTGTTTTTGGACAACACGTCCCTCCCCCATATGGTTCTGATTTAGGACGAAACTCAAGACAAGAGGAAGCAAGGGGAAGAAACAATTCAAAGCATGAATTACCTTGGATTTCAACTTAGTTTCAAGAGTCTTTCTCCTTAGTTTGCTTCCCTTCAAAAATTTTGAACTCCCCCTTCAATATTTTGGATTACAATAGTACTAAATAGCTCAAATAAACCATGGAAAGAAAGTCTAGAAAGAGAGGAGCAAAGTTAGAAGAAGGAAGAGCATGAAATTCTCCAAGTTTCCTTACCTTTCTTAGCCTTTCCTTCCTCTTTTTCTTCTTCTCTTGGTGTGCCTAAAGGAGCTGCTATTTTTTTTGTATTTTGGGTAGAGAATTTCGTACTTAAGAAGGTGGGAGAAGAAAGGAGAAGTGTGTGGGAGCTTCTAGAAGCATACTTTTTCAAAAAATTTAATTTTGTCCTTTTGTAATGGCAATTTCGTTTTGGCTTCGTTTTAGCTCTTTTTTTAGAACCGTATTTTTTATTATAAAATTTAGGTTCCTAATTTAATAAAATACTTTTGGAATCACTCAAATTGGAGCTAAAATTTTACCGAATGACTTTGTTAAAGTTCAAGTTCACTAACATTGGAAAACGTACACTGGATGGGTTCCAGGGCTTCCTATGGTTTTTAGAGCCTCTGAGAACCTTGGGCAATTTAAATTTTCTATTTAAAAAGCCTTTCTATGTGTTTTTCCAAAAGTTGTACTTATTTACGAAAATGCTATTACATTTCGTTAGTTTCCATCACAAATTGTTTCTCTATTCTAACTCTGTTTATCTTTCCATTTGAGCCTAAAATTATCATTTTTAGGAGTCTAGGACTCTACCCAAATTTTTTGGGACATTATCTAACTCATTTCAGAAGACTTGCTTTTATACAGCTTATTTCGTCATTTTACAAAAATTGTGTTCGTTACATGCTAGACTTTAAAATCCCATTTGAAATAAAGGCTGATGTTTCAAGAGAAGGTATAGATGCAGTTTTAATGCAAAAAGGGAGACCTGTGGCCTATTTAAGCCAGAGGTTATTTGAAAGAGCGAGATAAGCATTTATGTATGAAAAAGAGCTCATGGCTATTGTGTTAGCTATTAAGAAATGACAACACTACCTCGTGGGGCAACCATTTGTGATTCAAATAAACCAAAAAGCCCCTAAATTTTTATTGGAGTAGAGGGTTATGGATCCTGATAAGAAAAAATGGGTTTCAAAGTCGATGAGATAGAATTTTGAAATTCAGTACAAACTAGGGGCTAAAAATTAGGCTGCTAATGCATTATTTAAAAAAAAAAAACATAATGGAGATAATGGCTTTTTCACTTTGGTAGTACATAAGAGTGGAAGAACTGGATGCTGCAATCAATAAAGATGAAGAACTGAGGAGTATTAAGCAGAAGATTATTGCAGAAGCAAATGAAGTCGATGGGTGCATCATTAAAAATGGTGCCTTATGTATCAAAACAGGCTAGTTTTACCTATAAATACAAGCAAGGCTGTGGAATTAATAAGAGAGTTCCATGACTTTCCCATAGGGGACATTCGAGGTACCTAAGGACATATAAAAGATTGGCTAAATTAGTATATTAGGAAGGCATGAAAAGAGATGTGCAAAATTATATAACAAAGTGTGCCACTTGTTAATAAAATAAATATGACTTTTTAAGCCCAACTGAACTCCTACAGCCACTACCCATTCCCTGGCAAGTTTGAAATGATATCAGTATGGATTTCATAGTGGGGCTTCCAAAATCTAACAGATATGATACCACTTTGGTGGTTGTAGATATATTCACTAAGTATAGTCATTTCATAACATTATCTTATCCGTTTACTGTGAGAGCAGTGGCTAAAAAATTCATTAATGAGGTGGTAAAGCTTCATAGATTTCCAAAGTCCATCATGCTTGATAGAGATAAGGTGTTTATAAGTAATTTTTGGAAAGAAATGTTTAGCATGGTAGCAACAACTCTTAAATATAGTTCTAGTTATCACCCTGAAATAGATGGCCAAACCGAAGTTGTCAACAGGAGCTTGGAGATTTATCTAAGGTGCTTTGCAGGCACTAAACCAAAGTAATGGATGAAGGCATTACCTTGGACTGAATTTTGGTTTAATACTACATATAACCGATTTGCTGGTATGACCCCTTTTAAGGCCCTTTATGGAAGGGATCCTCCTACCATTTTCAAGTGGCAAAACAATATATCAAAAGTAGAGGAAGTACAAGAATAGTTACAAAATCGAGACTTAATTTTGAATGAACTCAATGAGCAATTGGAACGGGCTCAGACCAAGATGAAGGAGCAAGCTGATAGGAAAAGAAGGGAGGTCGAATTTAACATTGGGAATATGGTGTATGTTAAACTTAGGCCCTACAAGCTAAAGACTTTAGCCAAGAAGCAAAATGAGAAGTTGGCTCCTCGATTCTATGGCCCTTATCATGTGGTGGAAAGCCTAGGGAAAGTGACGTACAAGTTACAACTACTTGAGACTACAAGGATCCACCTAGTGTTTCATGTATCACAACTCAAGAAGTCCTTGCAAGCTACAGTACCCACACAACCTTTACCCAGGTCACTCATTGAAGAGATGGAATTGCAAGTTCAACTGGAAGGGGTGAGAAAGATGACTAATGGGCAAAAATAGATTCTGGTTAAATGAGCCAACCTCCTTGTTTGTGACTGTACATAGGAGGATATGGATACCAAGGGGCAATTCCTTACATTCCACCTTGAGGACAAGGTGGTACTTGAAGGTGAAGGGGATGATAAGCCCAACATAGCTACTGCAGGCCCAAAAAACAAATGAGGCAAAACATACATTTGGCGAGGACAAAGAGGAAATTAAGCATTAAGCTTTATAACAGAATTTGTCAATTAGTGCATGTGTAGTGTGTGTGCATGCATAAAGGGTGTGTGTAGCTAGCGTGGTGTATGTTTAAAAGGAGGAAAGAGAGATGAGAGAGAGAGGGAAGGAATTATAATGTGAGGGAGAGGGCTGGCCTTTCAAAAGCTAGCGAGATAATCTAATATTGTACTGTACCAGTGAAATTCTAGGCTAAGTCTCAGTATCGAGTAATTTTCTTTTGCTACTTGATAGTTGGTTTCCAACATAACATCACGAGGCCATTTTGAGTTGCAAGAGCAGCTGCACTTGCACCTCTAATCAATAGACGATTGAAGAAGATTCAAAAGTATTTCAACTTCCCAAGTTTTGTCTACGCTTGTGTACTAGTTGTCTTTGTAGTAATTGTTGCTTGTTTATCAGTTATTGGCTTGCTAATTCTCTCTAAATGGGGTAGGTAAAGTGTGAAATTTGAATTTCACAAAAATGTTGTCTTTAATGAATATTAGAACAAGGGTAAGAGAAATCCTATTGAAGCTTTTTGTCCTAATTTTTGTTTAGTGTTTTTCCTTTTTCATTTTCTTTTTTTTAATCTAGCCCTCTAAAATATGCCATCTGCCTTGTATTTGTGCTGTGTGTCTTCAATGAGTTACATTGAATGCAATAATTGTATCAAACACATGATAGTTTAAATTTTACTATATCATGGTGTCTATGTTTGTGCTGTGGCCTGTATTCATATCAATATCCTGGATTATCTCTTTTAGAAGTTGATTCCTCTCAAATCAATAAGCTTGACCCTTAAGACTATGCATTGACATACTTGTCATTACACCTCCCATGCAAATATTCTGATTTTTTTAATATTTTTATTTGGTAATGTGTAATTATTCTAATTTGTTATTGTTTCAGAGGCTATTCCACCCTAGAGACTCACACTTTTGAATTTCTGGTGAGGTTCCTTTTGTGAGGTGGTCATTTTTATTGATCGGGGTTATGCTTTTGAATTTGGGCATATGCAGAATAATGACAAAATGTTGCTATATTTGTTTGAAGAAGATCAAATATATCAATTTACAAAGAATCAAGGGTATTTTGGCTCCTTTTTTCACGTATACTCCAACTCAAAAAGTATTGGTATTGACACAATACAGATCGCGTGACACAGTATATATAATGCTTTAATGCAATTTAAAGTATACCTCGTAATTAATACAAATGTCGGATACAATTTGAATATGATACAATTCTATTTTTAATGTATTGATATTTCATAGATTCTTCCTCTAGGAAAAGTAGAGTTGAAAGTATTGAACATTATGGCATGAATGATTCAAAGGATAGCTCTCATTTGATTATATATCATGATCTTTCCCCTTATTTTTCCCTATTTTCCCCCGATTGTAGTGCTTAGCTTTGCTAATGTGAGCATTTTTTAGCATTTTGACCACTTCACACATACTAAAAAAAAGAAATCTATGCTGTAGTTTTTGCTTTGGCTTTTTTTCTTTTCACCGAATGAAATTCTGTTGATAGTGCCACTACTTTTAAGTCGTTAACTTAAAAAGACAATAATCAAACATAACAATACAATAAACGCAAAAGCAAATCTCACATGTTTTAAGGATTGCTTGCTGAGGACCATGATTTTTAAACATGTATTTCATTGAATGAGTGGATTGAAGTGAGTCAAACATGAGTAAAGATGGCTTTTACTTTCTTCATCATATAAAAAGATTGCATTGTGCCTCTCCCACTCTGCTTATTGTCTCTGCGAACGCTCTTGGTAATGGAAAATTTCTTACCCTGTTGCTTGTAATATGTCTGGTGCCTGTACACGTAATGCTTAGAATTGCATTTATACGCAGGCTCCGCACATACGGATGCAATCCCAAAAGTATGGGATCTTGCCTTTCCAATTGAAAATGCATAATAGGATCCTGTGAAAACTCCTTCTGTACTTGTTGGTTATATTCGTTTGATCCAATCTCTTCCATCTCTCCGCACAGATGTTGAATTTACCTCTTGGTCTCACAATAAGGGTAATGTTTTTGTTTTATTACAATGAATCAAGTATTGTTTTTAAGACGCTGACAGTTTTGTCTATAATCTGTACGTGAACTCTTCAGTCACTGCCACCATCTGATACCTGTTCTCCTAATAAGAGCAATGTTTTCTTAGATTCATTCACTTCCCAGTTTATTCCTCTAATGATAACTTGATCTTCATACGGAATGCTAGTATTGTTGTCAATTCGAGGTCAAGTATAATCCTTGGTTAATTGATTAAAATGAGTTTATTAGAAATTTCTCATATTAGATAAGGGATTATAATCCTTTTTTGTTTTCTCGGTTGGGAAAACTATGATTTGCTCTCATTAAACTAAAGTTTAATTACAAAATTAATCCATAAATTTTACAAAGTAACAAAAAACTCATCTAAATTTTGAACTACAATAAAAACATTAAATCTTAACTACAATTAATGGCAATAGGTACATGATTTCAACTGTGATGACAATGCTTACTCAAGTCAAATTTGAACTTGCAAAAAATTTCTTTCCAGTTCCAAAAATTAACAGGAATTCAACATTTTCATTTGAATCTAAAGTTCATGCAGTAAAATGTAACAGATATTAAAGAACCCAATAAATAACTCTACTGATGCCCAGAGTCGCCGAGAATTCCGTATGTCCCTTCCCCGGTCTCACTCCTCTTCTTCGACTTGTAAATAGCTGCAAGTTTCTCATGTACATTTGAGGCTCTGAATATGGATCATAACAAAAAGGGGTTAAAAAATCCAGCTAATACAAGGCACAGGATTCAATGTGGAGTATGATGATTCTAAAACAGTATATGATTAGTAGAAGGTTTTGCCTTAAATATAAGGCACAGAACTAGACGGAAAAAAAAAGAACTGACAGCCATGGGGTAAACTAACGTAGTACCTGAACAAGTCAAAATCAATCAAGGAAGACAAACAAAAGAAAACAGAGCATGTCTCCTACTACCCTTTGCTTCTTTAGACGCATATCACAAACTATCTAGCACCATCATTGATTTCAGAACCAAGGAGGAAAAAAAAAGGCAAACGTTAGGATGTCAAGGAGAAGCTGATGTTATTATAGGGCTAAATGTCATGGTTCAGAAATAAAACTAAGACAGACTTCTAATCCACTTAAACCAGATTTCAGATCATTCAGTGATCCCGTGGTGAAATCACCAAAGATCATTGCCATCACAGGACAACAGAAAAGGCTATGCAATTCTAAACTATTAAATATGCGTAAGGAATAGAGTAAGAAGTATTTCTCGGAAGAAATCAACTACAAGAGGAATGAAAATATTGTGGAGGCTGCCAAAGTTTAATTAAGCTCGTTCTTCTCCGTTTTGTTCTTCAAAATTTATTCAGATCAGGCATACCATACCAAAATGGTAGACAAAATCAAGAACATAATGTAAATCACATGTTTCAGTAAACCCTTCCGTTCCCTATAATAGAAATTACTAGTCAATGAACAATAAGTGAGAACCATCCAAGAGTAAATAAATCAAATTAGTGAAGAACTACAAAGGAAGAAGGAACAAAGATAGGTTAAGACTAAAAAAATCAACTGCTAAGAACAACATAAAGAACCACGCATTTACTAACCATACTAGGCAAATTTCAACATTAGCACTACAAGTATAACATAAATCAGGACTAAAGTATCTGACCTTGTTTTAGTGTTCTGGAAGACCTCTAGTAATCATTTCATGAAGAAGCTTCCCACCTTGCATTTTCATTTTTCTCAAAAGAGTGTGAATAATTCTTTCTGTCACTGAATTACAGAGGCAACCATTCTCTTTCATTTTTGAAAGCAAGGTCATTGCTTCATCAAACAAGCCCAAGGCAATCGATCATAATGCTATATGTGTGGACATCTAGACAATGGTCTTTGATCCAAAGATTCTGAAAAATCTCTTGTGAAGTATTTACCCACCATCGCACAAACCATCAAGAAGTACAGTGTATATGTGCACATCAGGATGAATTCTTTGATAGACAATTTGCTTATATAAATTGCCTTGTCAAGACATTGTCTTTTGCAATATGCATCTAACAAGATATTGTAAGTAATTATATTGGGAACCAAGTTTTTGCAACACATTTCCTTTAAGAGATCCATAGCTTCATCCACCATTTTAATTTCCCAGTATCCATTAGTCAAGATAGACATAAGGTGCCAAACCACATTTGACCATCTTGTTGAAAATTTTTTTTTTTTTACTCAGTAACATTGTTGATCAAATAGTACCCATCCATTAAGTAACAACATTAGGTTTCCAACCACACTTCATCATCATAGCAAACACAACTTGTGCTTCTATGCTTCTTCTTTCTTTACAAAATGCATCAACATATAAGCATCTGGGTTGATGTAAGTGAAAACTGCTTCTTGCCATTGACCCATTCTAGAGAAACCATAGACCAAACAGGTGTAAGTGAAAATATTTGCAGAAATTCCTTGATCAATCATTTTACAACACAAATCATGTGCCCATTTTACAAATCCATCTTTACAAAATCAACAACGACTGTATTGTACATAATTACATTAGGCTTGTTTGTGTGACCTTTGTGTTCTTTGCATGGTGAATTGCTTACTCAATTTGAGAGTGTTAAAATGGTAAGTATCCATATCTCCTCTTCCTTTGCCAAATAAGAAAAGCACAATCCCGATCACTCCTTTAGGAATAGGACAGAACAATACAGCTCACACCAATACCTAAATGGCGTCTCTTATTCTTTTGTTTTACATAACCCACTGATTAAGGTGCCATAACTCACTTCCTCTAATTGCAATCCTTTTGCCATTAGGTCATCATGAAAGTCTAGGGCTTTCCCCACTTACCTTATTATTGATACAGAGTCCTTTCCTTAGTATAGTCAAGGATATGATATCCTGTTGATTACCGTTCTTGAGAATCCTCCTCAATATAGAGAAAGCAAAAGCCATCCAACCCACATGCCAGAAGCAATTGATCAAGAAGCTCAGAGTCATTAAAGATGGCATAAAACCCTCGAATTCTGCTTGTGCAAAAAGTGAGATAGCCATTCGATAGTGTTTGGTCTTTGCAAGTGGACCCAAAATCTTATTGATCTCGACTATTGAGGGTGGGGGACGCTTTTGGAGCATGCGATTGAATGAAGCAACAGCAACGAGGATGTTACTCGTATTGGGGGAATGGGAGTGAACACAGAACTTGAGATCGAGGGCACAAGGCAAAAGAGAGAAGGAAGGAAGATGGAAAAAAGAGAGGAAATTCGGGAAAGCCATACCTTGTAGCTGTAGACACGAACATCTTCACCTCCGCTGTCAGATCCTTCGACAAAGGCTTCGATGATAGCCTCTGAAGGAAAAATGCAAGAAACTTGTCCTAAACAATCGAATAAGAGGATATACCAAATTAGGGGCACAAAACACCGGCGGCTTGGTTCCATCTAATATTAGGGATGAGCAAATCGGCTCATTTTATTTTATTTTATTTAAGATTTTTGATAAAATTATAAAGAGTAAATTATATAAATTTTTTCATAATTATATAATTACTTTTTATCTTTTAAAAATATATAAAATTATTTTAAAATAAAAAATTATTGTACACTTTAGTTTAATTTTAATTTTTTTAATAAAATACTCTCTATTTAAAATTCTTTAATTAAAAAATATGTATTTAGGTTTAATAGAGAATATTTGGTTAAAAAAATTTTAAATTAAACTAAAATGTAAAGTAAAATTTTTTTTGAAAAGAGATCTATGTATGCTTTCAAAATTAAAAAAAATATTTTTAACAAAATTTAGAAAAGATTTATGTAATTTTTTTAATTATAAAATGACTCCTAAAAAAATAAATTTTTTATATACATTTTTGTAAAATTTAAAAAAATAAAATTTTTATATAAGTTTCTTAAAATATTTTTTTAAAAAAGTAATAAAATCAAACTAAATTAAAGTCAAATTAGCCAACGTAGTCAATCAAATCATATAGCTTTGCCTAATCAATAATTTTTTTTGGCGCAATTTAACTTAGCTCATTATAGTTCAGGGGACCAAAAAAATCAATCTATGATCAACTCTAATACCAAAGAGTAGAAAGCCAAAGCAAACCAAAGGTGTAATATATAGAGGTGTATTGACAGGTAATCATTTATTTGACATGTCAATTTAAATAAATCTAGTTTTGGGAATTGTTTACAATTAGCATAGACTTGGGATTAGAGCTGTTTATGGATAGGATTAGGTCAGACATTTAGTAGGTTCGATACTCCACCTGATTAAAAAATCGAGCTTATTTTTATATCCATGGTCTAACTCAAGTCGAATAAGCTCAGTTTTATGTTTGGATAGAGCAAGTTAAGACACTCAAGTCTTTTTTTTATAAACTGATATTTGTAATATAAAATATCTTTTTGCAAACTCATAAGTATATATTTCAAAACAATGAGTTTTTATAACCCTCGTATTTTTATCAGTAATAAAAAAATAGTTCGGTATTATCAAACAAAATATAAGTTGTACTAGCATAATTAGCCTTAGGTAAATATGTATATTTTTATTATTCAACAAATGTTAGTAAACATGCACATCAATAATAAAAATAATTAAGAAGTAGGAAAGATTTTGGTAGGTAATAAAAGCAACAACATGTAGAGTGAATTAGATAAAATAAGAATAATATATATATATATATATATATAAGTTGGTAATATATTAATAACTAAAAAAAATAATTATTAGGGTGGGTTGAGCGGAATATGTCTTCACCCATGACCCGATATAATTTTGTTTAAAATTCTACCCATTTATATTTTTAACTTGTCTCTACCCGACCTGATTAGGCCCGACAAGGCATGCCCCTAAAACCTAATATGCCAATAAACATCCCTACTTGGGATTTCTCCAAGTTATTGTAAAATGTGATTATCCAACTATGCTAATTATAATCCAATCCATAAGGCTCCTGAATTGTTGACTATAATTTTGTCTTGAGGAAAAATATTTATTATAATTTTAATTATTTAAAAATTTAATTATATTATTATTTATATTTTAATAAATAAAAAATTTTATTTAAAATTTAATTACTAACTCAATTATAATTTAAAATCAAATTGTATGCTTTTTATAAAAAAATAAATTAATTTATATAAAAAAAATATAAATAACAGTAGTACTAAATATTTAATAATTAGTATAATATTAGTCTAAAATATAATCTTATCTTATAAATCATGATTGATTTTTTCAAATTGTAGGCATGTACTTAGTTGGTCACAGTCAATTACTCATTTGATTTTTTAATTTAAATAAATTTAGTTTTCTTATATAATTAATTATTAGTAATAATTTAAATATGATATTTTTTTCAAATAATTAAAATTAAATAATTGATACTATTTCAAAATTGGATCTTCTATATGTTGTGCAGCGTAACAAAGTTAAAAGAAAAAAAATAAAGTTTTTCATTTTAAAAAAAGACAGCCTTCTTATTTAGAGAAGCATTACATTTTTATTGTACTTTTTATTACAATAAAATATTTGCTTTGATACTAATTATTGTAGAACTTTCTAACACGAGTCCTACAAATTTAAAACAGTCCAATTAGTTTCATTGAGACTTAAAATTCAGCAATTACAATGCATCAAACTAGGTGAAATGAATTGGCACACCCCACTTTGTCTGAGTAGCAAAAGTAATGCAAGCTAGGTCCTTCAACAAACTATCCTAGGGGGCCAAATAGGAGGAAATACCAATTACCAAAGTCGAGAAGGTGAAAGCATAGTAAAGGTGGAATGCTAAAAGAGTATTTAGTTGGTGATAGTCAATTACTCATTTGACCTTTAAATTTTAATAAAATTTAGTTTTGGATCGTTTGCAATTAGCATGGATTAGCGATTTCGCCAAATTATTGTAGAATGTGATTCCTTAACTAACATGACCAAACCAATTCGCAAGGATCTTTTACTACATTTTCATCTAAGGGGAAATGTTTATTACATTTTTATATTATTAAAAATGGAATAATAATAATATTAGTATTTACATTTTAATAAATAAATAGTTTTTTATATAAAATTTAGTTACTAACTCAATCATGATTTAAAATTTAAGTTATGTAATTTTTATAAAAAATTCAAATTATGTTGTAAAATATGAATAACAACAATACTAAGTACCTATTATAATATGAGTAACAAAAATAAATTTATCTTATAAATTGTGATTGGTGTCTCCAAATTAAACATGTTATGGAGAGCAAAATCACACCATAGACTAATTAGCAAATTGTAATACCTTAGCCTCTTTACCCTTACATAGTGATCCCATGGTTTATCTCAATCCATGTCATGCATATTGGAGCACAAATGTAAGGAAACATATACTTTAAGCATGACTAATTGCATGATTGGGAAGCCACATTCATGATCCATGGCTTTAGGGATCATGTGAACTCATCTATATCATTTCCTACCCATAACATATCAATTCAAGTCATAAACATTATCATTTAACTCATGCATCATGGATTTAGAGCCATACATTTCAAAAACCAAAATTTGGTTTAGGGTTGGCCTGTTAGATTTCTGATATGAATTTTAAAAACTCATAACTAATTCTAAAAAAATCAAAACTATGCATATGATAGTTTTTTGCAAAGCTCTAGATGTTAACTAATGACTAAGAATAATTTTAGACCAATGCTATAGCATTTAACTAACAGAAATTGATAGAACAGCACCAAAGGTCAAGCTACATTACAGGTAGTGTCATGCAATTTCAAAACTTTGGTTATCCTTCTACAGAGCTCCAAATGAGGTGATCTCAATGGTTATGGAAAGCTTATGATGTCTAGTTTATGTTCGTGAAATTTTACGAGTATTGGACTTCATTTGTCCTACATGTGATACAGAGAAGCAAACTAACCATGTGAATAATGCACACACCATTTTTGCATAATTTGTTCAACTTTGAAAAATTATAATAAATTTATTAGAGTTCCAAATTAGGTGCTCTTTTAAGTCTATGAAAAGATTTAAATGAGATCTACTTGTTGGAAAAGTTTCATACAAAAACTCATCCATTTGGTTAGGCTTTGATTCACCTCACAAATTGGTCACTTTTGAAGTCTAAAATGGGATGTTAAGATACCAAATGGCCTTCTTATGGTTCTATGATCACTTGAACAAATTTAAAAGCATAAATACAACATATAAAAGCATGTCAAATGATCCAAATCATCATGGAGCTCATTCTCACCTTGTTACTTGCATTCATATACATAGATATAAAGGCAAACGAGTAGCAAAAACTCATATTCGCATTCATTTGGCTTTCACATTGATACATACATTATATTTACATACATTCAAACATGTTCAATGGTTTACATTATATATACATCTCATGGATACAATTCTTGACATCAACATGCAAATAAAAAGGCTATTTCTCTATTCCTTTGTCAAAGTTTTGCTTCTCAAGATTGTTTGCCTTTATTTCTTAGTCCATTTGGCTCACCTAGATATAATTAGATATATGGATGGGAAGAGTGAAATTCAAATAATCTTAATAGCTATTTACCCTTTCAAACATATATAATGGATGCTAAAATATGTAAAAGAATGCATGTATGGCATTTAGGCTACTAGCAAACATACATATAGAATTTTCATGGTCATAGAAACTCGTACATGTCATACATATGCTTTTAAGGGCATTGGTCTAGCTTCACCCATTTTTCTTAGGATTTTTGGATTTGCCTTACTTATTTTCAATGGACTTTTGACTAAGTCTTACTCTTTTTGAGACTTTTGACTTTGGTTTACCCAATCCTAAGGACTTTTGGCTCATCCTCACTCTTGCTAAAGGGCTTTTGGTATCACTAAACATTTCTCATGGTATAAACATACATACAAGCACTCAAAGACAAGCAAACATCCAAGGCATGTATGAGAGAAAAGTTAGAGAGCTACCTTGGAGCCAATACCACACACTTTTTCCTTGAATTTGTCTTCCCTTTTTTGGCCAAGCTCATGAAATTAGGTGACACTTGATTCTCTTGGTCTACACATATTAAATGGGATATGATTTAATCATTGGAACAATCTTTGGCTTTATACAAACTCTATGGAGGCTTACTCTCATATAACTCTATTATGGTTCCATACAAAACACAATGAAGCAACTAGTGGAATCCAAGATCTTGGCTCTATTTTCTCCTTCAATCTAAGTGTTTGACTCTATTTTGACTCTTTAGAGTCATGACAAATTCATTGCTTCTTTATGTCTCATTATGGAACCTACACCTCCATCTAACAAACTAAAATTTTTAAATTTTTTTCAAGGCTTCCTTTGATGTTCCTCTATCATATCTAGTCTCATTCTAGGTTTAGAACAATTTAAAACACTCTTTAGGTGGGTAGACCTCTCTTGGTTGAGACTATGCATTAGTTTTGGACCCATGGAGCTTGCTTTATTTTCTTGAAGGGAATGGCTCATATGCAACCTCCTAGAGGTCTAAGGGATTCATACCATGTTTTACACAAGTTAAAATACCTCTAGGAAAAATCAGATTTCATCATTTCTTTCAAACCCCTTAAGTTGTGTAACTTGAATTTTAAGGCTCCCTTTTTGTTTTCAATTGCATAGTATTAATTCTCACACTCCATAACCCTGCTTCTTACCTTAATTTGGACAGAATTTCTCTTCTTAATGGGCTAAAAGTACATCCAAGAAGAACAAGCAAAAGGAAGCTAGAAGACTATGGAAGTTTACCTTGTGTTCAAGCTTCCTAAGAGCTCTTTCTCATGCTCCCAGGAGTTCTCCCAAATCTTCTCCTCCCTCCATTAACTCAACCATAAACTAGCACCAATTCAATTAATAAAATCATAGAAAGAGAGAGGAGGAAAAGGGGAGCAAGTTTAATGAAGCAAAGAGTGTGAAAAAAACTAGAAAACCTTACCCTTTTTGAAGCTTCTTCTCTTCCCTTTTGTGCATCTCTCTTAGCTCTCCCAAATGCTGTCTAGATCAGAGAAGCATCAGTGGAGAGGAAGGAGAAGAGCTGGACATGCTTTATGAGGCAAAAGGTAAAGTTAATATACTTTTCTAACTTTTCATTTCAGTTCCTAAATTATGGTTTCTCCATTTGGCCTCATTTCAACTCTTTTTCAAAATCCATCTTTTCCATCATAATATTTGGATTCTCTAACTTACAAATTATCTTTGGTTTCACCTAAATTGGGTTTAAAACCATTATGAACTGTTTGATCAAAGTTTTAGGCAACCCTTTGGCCAAATCGCTCACTGGAGGGGTTTTAACTATTCTAGCGGTTCTCATGGTTTTCAAGGCTTTTGAGAACTCTGAAAAGTTTAAATTTTTCATTAAAAAAAATCTCTTATAAGTTTTCTAAAATTTTCAAAAATTACAAAAATGCGCTAATTTGTTTTTGCAAATTTTCTTAACTCTTCTAGCTCGTGTTTTTAGGTACCTTGGGCCTTAGATCATCATTTTCCATTATTTAGAATTTTTTCTTAATTTTATTTGACCTCAAATCATTCTATTCGAGGGACTTCTTTTTATATCTAGTAAGTTTCGTATGTTTATGAAGAAACCAGACGTTATACAAATTGGAGTCTAGGCCACCTAAAAGTACAGTTAGCATTAATGTCACATGATTCAAATCAATGTACAAAAAATTTAGAGTTTAACTAATATATAAACCCATGCAATACATAGGACACTCTAATAGAATGCCTATGGATACAAACACTTATTGCATAATCAACATCCATTAATCCTAATCGAAAGATTATTTTCTCCTTCTATGTCCTAGTTATCTTCACTCAACTCAAGAACTTTAAAATGAAAGATGTTATTTGGTTATAAGTTGCAAATAATTATGTTACATCAATAGTATGAGGCAATTAAGTAATTCATATGACATGTTTTACTAATGCAAAATATGTCTTTCAAACTATAAGCCAAATAACAAATAAAATTGTCTAGTTAAGTTTTATTTAATTAAATTTATATATAAAATATGATAAGTTAGCAAATTATATATTTTATTTTAATCCTTGTGCGGAAAATTAATAAAAAATTCATTATTCCACCTTAACTAATTATATAAAATATGATAACAATCTTATAGGGTAATGATTATCATATTAAATACAATTAATTACAAAGCAATGTTATTTTCTTTGAATAATCACAAATCTAATTTTAATACCTTATGTGCAATTTTAGAATAATAAAAAGTACTATGACTGAACTCTAATTAAACTAAAATTATATAGATCAAATGAGATCATAATTAAAATTAAATACTTGTATATGGTTGAACATAAATGCATAAACAAATATTTCAGAATGAGAATTAAACAGTTAATTAATCAACTCCACAAAAATGTGACTAATCAATTAATTAAATTCTCTCTTTAATTTAACCCAAATTTGTTATAATTATTACCTAAATGTTAATTAACTAAAATTAGATATAAATAAAATGGTAAAAAAATTAATTTTATAAACATTTTTGACAAAAGGCTTATCAATATTGCCAAAAATTAACTTAAATTGCCCAATTTTTTTAAAAAAATCTAAACTAAATTAAATGACATTAAATGATTTTACAATGAATTTTGATAAAGGCTTTATTAAATATTGTAAAAAGTGTACTTATGCTGTCTAAAATAACGATCCAAGAAAAAAAAAATTGCTACATTGGCTTATATCAACAATTTAATAATAGGCTTATATTAGAAAGTAGTAAAAATAGCACAAAAAGGCAAGTCTTATTTTGTAAAGGCCTAGAAAACAAGAAGCCCATGTCTACAATTGGTCCAAGTTTTTTTTTTAAGTAAAATGACATAGCCTAAAAATGCTTTTTAAAAAAATGTCCAAATTGTAGCAAGCCTAAAACGGAACCCTAGATATCATTAAGCTAAATGCATGTTACAAAAGGGTCCAAAATTCATATGTGAGTTAACCAAAGCAAAATGTCATTTATTATCGAAGCTCAAAATGACATGTTGCCTATATCATCCCTGATCATTCGACTAGTCAATTCACTCAACCCAAATATGTTTTAGACTTATCATGGAACTTGATCATACCTCATGTTCCAGACCTCCATTTTCAATGCTCCAAATTGCAAAATGGTTTGAAGGGGACAATTTAATGATTTCCATTATCAAAATGAATTAAAGAAGCTTGACAAATGCAACTCAAAATTGCAAGAAAACAAAAAATTTCAAGCTTCGAAAATGAGCAAGGTGGAGCTACCAAAGGCTTTGATACCAACAATTAGATAAAATGAATATGTAATGTGTGTGTGCGTGTATATATATATGTATATGTATATGACATCCAAATGAATCAAAATACGAAAAATAAGTTACCTCTAGCCATTGCCAAACCTTGAAGCTTGTTACAATAGAGATGTTTTTAAGCTCTTTGTTTTTCTCAGATGTATATAATTGTTGTAAACTCAATTGGCTTGAAGAAACTAAGCTTAGGAATCATTATTTATAGCAAAAATAAAAAAGATATATTCCTATCAAAGATATCTCAAGATAAGGTGGAGGAATGGTACTTTAGTGGTGAGCTAAAATATGCTTTAAATTAGAGATATAGTGTAAGTTGCAAATTTGTTAACTTGTTTGACTTGCTTGTGAAGGTTGACAACTTGCTCCAAAATTCACAAGTCACTCTAAAACTTCATTCATTCATCATCCTAACCAACATAGAGTTTAGGAAACTTTAAATACCATTACAAATCACACTAGCAAAAACAGAAAATGCAATATACAAAAGAAATACCCTAAATGGAAAAGAGTATCATGATCGACACTAACGATAAAGCATTATTAAATTTAACATAATAATTGATAGTTATAATATATATACACAATCAAATATTTTTAAAACTTGAGAATTCAAGTGAACATCTCCATATTTGCAAAGTAAAAAGTAATTTGTATAAAATGTATGTATCCTAAGCCTCTAGAAAATAATAGAAGAGTAGAGGAGTAGAGAGAAAGACAAAGTGTGATGTGAGTTAAGCTCAACCTTGTTAAATATTATTCTTGTTGTATGATAAAATTGTAATAATTAAGATATTTATTTATGTATATGGAAATTATGTATAATTTTTCTAAATTACAACTTGATTACAATTTTGAACTTAAATTTTAAAACATAATAATTTACTTCCAAAACTATCATAAAGAGTGATAATATTATATATCAATTAAAATTAACATATAAAAAATTCATGTAATTATCACATGATATTTTGTGATTTTATCATCTTCTCCAATTTCTATCTGGCACAATTATTGCCCAACATTATTCTCAATTTCTAAAATGTGGGTCTTAATTCATTTGTAATGTTTTCACTTCTTACAATAGTTTAAAGGAATAAAATATTACATATAAAGTTTGGATACCAAAATTATAATTATGTTAATTGAGAAGAGTTGTATGTAGTATTTATTTATTTATATTAATTGTAAAAGTAAACTGAATATATTTTTACACACACTCACACATATTGTGATGAAAGAAAACATGAAGTTGTTTAATTTTTTCTTGGTTACTTACAAAATCTAAAAAAATTCAGTAATAGTTAAAATTAATTTATTATTATTTTAATAAAAATACTTTTAAATTACTTTATTTTCAAAATATCCTTTTGCCATCAACTATTTAAAAATAAATTAAATAGAGAATTCACGTGTCTTAATGCATATAAATCCACTAATATTAGATATATGATATTTGAGTTAGGTTAGTATGTTTAGAATTTTAAACTTGTCAACCAAAACTACATCTTCTGACCTACGAGTTGGGAATTTTCTAGCTTTATCTTGATAGTGTTAAGTAGTTTATAATATAGAATGGGATTTAAAGTCCAGTAGAAAATAGGTTATTTAGAGATATATAAAGGTAAGCCTATTTTAATATGTCTGAAATAATATATATATATATATATATATATATTAAAAGACTTGGATTTGGACTTAGGGTTTAGGCTTCTAAAGGAAATGAAGTCTGACAGCCTTCAGTTAATTATTTTAAATTTTGAATCCAAAATTAAACAAAGGGATGTGTATATTAAACTAGATACTTATTAATAAATAATAGGCATATTTGTTAATAAAAATTCTATAGGTCTATTAAAAGATAACTTTTAAAAGAGAACAGGTATATTTATTAATAAAGAATAAATATATCTATTAATGAAATAAATAAATATGACTATTTAGAGTCTATAAATAATTTTCTTCTAAATTAGAAGTGTTAAATTTTTTTGAGTGTTTCCTTAAAGATTTTGTTGTATCTTGAAAGACCATTGTTTATAAATCCCCACATACAGGTAATCACTCTTTTAAAATAGTGAATTTTCACGTTTTAAAACCTATTTTTGATTTTCTATTCCTATTATTTTTCTAACGATTTTAAAGAGTGAGTACCATGGAAAATCAAAAAGAATTTATCAAACTTGATCAGTTCAATGACACTAATTTCACTAACTGGAAAGATAAGATGGTGTTTCTTCTAACTACCTTAAAGATTTATTATGTTTTGGATCCTTTATTACTTTTACTGCCGTACCCCATTGAGAATGATTCTGACGAAATCAAAATGCAAAGAAAGAAGCATGAAGAAGATAAGTTGATGTGATGTGGACATATTTTGAATACACTAACTAATAGCTTGTATGATTTGTACTACAACCTAAAGATTCTAAAGAAAATCTGAGCTACCTTGGAGACTGCTTATCTGGAAAAAAAGGTACAAACAAATTCTTGACACTACAATATTTTGAATTCAAAATTTCTGAATCAAAACCTATTATGGATTAAGTTCATGAATTACAAGTCTTAGTTTCAAAACAAAGAGATCTTGATGTGAAGATTCCTTATGCATTGCAAATTGGTGCAATTCTTTCTAAATTGCCTAATGCCAGGAATGAGTGCAGAAAAAAAATATTACATTCTATCGACAAATTAACCCTTGAACAATTCCAAACATATTTTTAGATTGAGACTGAAACTTAGTGCTCATTATGCACATTTTTTTATCTCAAATTTTATGATTAATTTTGTTAGTAATAGTAATAAGAAATATGGGAAAAGATCTAGCAATGGAAATAATGGTTTAAAAGTGAACAAGAAATCTCTTAATAAGAAGAGAAAAAATTTACATCTTTTCCATTATGGAAAACAAGGTTATTTGATTTGTGAATGCAAATTTAGAAAAGCAAGAATTAATTTTAAAATTGGAAATTTTGAGAAAGCAAATGTGGTGGAGAATTTTGTCCAAGACATGATAACAATGATTTCTATACTTCAAGTTGGAATGGTCATAGAATTGAACATGGCTAGTTCAACAATAAAGGATCTTAATTAATAGTTAGATTCTGGAGTCATTGTACATGTCTGTAATAACATAAATTCCTTAAAGATTTATACATAAGTAAAGGTACTTGAAAAGGTTCTAATGGGCAGCCATGTCACACCCAAAGTGTTAAGAAAAAGGTCCGTGAAGATTAACCTCACATTTGGACAAAAGTTGACTTTGATGAATGTGTTTCATGTGCCAAAAATTTGAAAGAACTTGGTGTCTGCCAATTTGCTATCTAAGAAGGGTTTCAAGATTGTAATTGAATATGATCATGTAATAGTCTCTAAGAATGATATATTTGTAAGAAAAGGATACAACTATAATGTCATATTTAAACTAAGTAATAATCAATAAATATGCTTTCTGCTTATATTATTAAGTGTGATTATAATTTGTGGCATGCTAGATTAGGACATTTGAATTTTAGGTCATTAAGATATATGTCAAAAAATGGTTATATTGCTTGTAAATATCAAAATATAGAAAAGTATGAAATTTGTATACAAGCAAAAATGACAAAAAGGCCTTTTCCTTGAGTTGAAAGAAATATAAAATTTGTAGATTTAGTACATTTTGACATATGTGAATTAAATGGAGAATTAACTAAGAGTGGTAGAAGATATTTTATTACTTTCATTGATGACAACTTTAGATTTACTTTAGTTTATTTACTTAGAACCAAAAATGAGGCCTTTCAAAAATTTAAAGAATACAAGTCAATTGTAGAAAATTAAAAGAATAGGAAAATCAAGATTTCACGTAGTGATAGAGGTGGAGAATATTTTTCTTGATAAGTTCTATGAAGAGCATGGTGTGATACATCAAACAAGTGCCCCTTACACACTACAACAAAAAGGTTTGGCTGAAAGGAAAAATAGGACTTTAATTGACATGGTCAATGTTATGTTGTTGAATGCACACCTATCACATAGTTTATGGGATGAAGCTCTATTAACTACATGTCATATATTGAATAGAGTGCCTTCAAAGAGTATAAATGTGTCACCTTATGAACTTTGTAACAGTAGAGAACCAAATTTAAATTATTTCAAAATGTGGGGGTATATATCATATTACAAAATTCCTTATCATCATAGAACAAAACCAAGTCTTAAAGGGATCAAAAGTATCTTTGTAAGATATGCACAAAATTTAAAACCACATAGACTTTTAGATTTACAATCTAATGTGGTTGTAGAATCTATACATGTTGAATTCATTGAAGAAAAATTTATTCATGACTTTGATGATCATTTTTTTTTTGAACAAGCCCAAAATAATATTGATACATATAAAATGTCACATTGTAGTGTTGCTATTGAAAAATGGAATAATGATAGCACCCAACTAGAACTTAGAAAGAGTCAGAGGGTTAGGAAAGAAAAATATCTTAGTTCAAACTTTACTTCTTCACAATCAATAATGTTTTTAGTTGAAGGAGATAGATCCAATATTTGTAATAAGATACCCATCTTATTGAATATTGAAAATGATCAAAAAAATATTTCAAGAGGCTATGTCTTCTAGAGATGAACTTTTTTAGAAAGAGGCTATAAATGATGAAATTATTCAATAATATCTAATAATACTTGGATTTTAATTGATTTACCTCCTGGTTCAAAATCTATTGGTTGTAAATGGGTATTTAGATGAAAATATAATACATATGGATCTATTCAAACTTTCAAAGTAAGGTTAGTAGTGAAAAGTTTCACACATAAAGAAAGCAATGATTATTCAAACTTTCAAAGTAAGGTTAGTAGTGAAAAGTTTCACACATAAAGAAAGCATTGATTATTTTGATACGTATGTATCTGTAGCAAGAATAGCATTCATTAGAGTACTTTTATCTTGAACCTCGATATATAATTTGTATGTATATCAAACGGATGTTATAACAACTTTCTTAAATACAAACCTAAGTGAAGAAATCTATATGCAACTGTCTGAATGTTTTGTTCTCCCTGAAAATGAAAAAAAGTTTACAAATTGATAAAATCTCTTTATGGTCTAAAACAAGCACCAAAGTAACGGCATGAGAAATTTGATAATGTTGTTTTTTCAAATATTTTATTTATAATTATGCAGACAAATGTATTTACTCTGAATTCACAAAGGAGTATGGTGTTATTATTTGTTTATATGTTGATGACATATTAATTTTTGGTATAAATATGCTTGGTACCTCTGAAACTAAAAAACATCTAACTTCAATCTTTAAGACAAAAGACTTGAATGAAGTGGTTATAATCTTGGGCATAAAAGTGAAAAGAGAAAACAAAGGAGTGACGTTGACATAATCACATTATATATAAAAAAGTACTAAAAAAATTCAATCATTTAGGAATAAAGGAGTTTAATACTCCTTATGAGTCTAGTGTCAAGTTGACTAAAAATTTTAGGAGAGCAATAGAACAATTAGAGTATACAAGTGCAATAGGTAGTATGATGTATGCAATACATTATATTAGACCTAATATAGCATATATTGTTTGTAAACTTTCAAAGTAAATTAGTAATCCAAGGAAGGATCATTGGAAAGCAATTGCTAGAGTGTTTAGATATTTGAAAAGAACAAAACACTTAGGATTTCATTATAGTGGTTTTCTTCTAGTGTTAGAAAGCTATTAAGATGCAAGTTGGATAACAAATGTAAATGATAATGAGTCCACAATAGAGAAGATATTCACCTTAGGTAGAGGTGCCATTAGTTGGGCTTTTAAAAAGCAAACTTGTATTTCTCATTCTATTATGAAATATGAACTTATAGCATTAGCAGCTCTTGAAAAGGAAGTGAAATGGCTGAGAAACTAGTTATTGGATATAAAATTGTGGCCACAACCTATGTCAGCCATTTCTATATCTTATGATAGTGAGGCTACAATGTGTGTAGCCCACAATAAGGAATATAATGGAAAATCAAGACATATAAGTTTAAGATAGCTTATGCAAAAGAATTAATAACAAATGAAATTATGACAGTGGTCTATGTATGATCAAACAAGAATTTGGATAATCTTCTTATCAAAACATTATTAAGAGATATAGTACAACAAACTTGTAAAGAAATAGGGCTTAAACCCTTAAAATAAAACACCAGTAATGGGAATCCAATTTTTAGTTAGTATCCACTCTAACAATACAAGTTCAATGGATAACAATAAGTTATTATGTGTTAAATAAGTATTAAACCCCTTAGTAAAACTTCATAATAGAGTATGTTGTGCAAACTATTACAAGAGGAGTTCATAGAGTTAAAAGTGTTTGAAGTAACAAGTATATATAACAAACCTTGTAGTGTATATTGTTATGAGAGGAGGTTAACAAAGGTCTTAATGGAATTATTAAATGTTTGAAGTAACAAGGATATAATGACAAGTTCCACCTATATAAATATCGAAGTGGTGTCGCTTTAAACAAGATTTAAGGAGTTGATTTTATAATATTCATGAAGTGAGGATTAGCATATGATCATAAGTGCTAAAGTAAAATGACTAACGTTCTTAGTATTTAATAAGATCTTATGTATGATTCTTTCAGTTTTGGCACAAGGAGTTATTGTTCAAATTTTAGGGTACCAATAACTTTGTCAAAACTTTAATGGATTTATACTAATAGATAGTTCAAATTGTTATAAGATACTTTTTGATATACATGATATTATGAAGTAATATTACAAACTAGTAAAAAATTGTTATATAGTTTGTAATATAGAGTGGGATTTAAAGTCCCATATTAGATAGGAAAAAGGTTATTTAGAGACATATAAATATAAACCCATTTAGTATATCTAAAATAATATATATATATATATATATATATATATGAAAAAATTTGGACTTGGATTTGTGCCCTAGGCCTTTAAAAGAAATAAAGTCAGACAATTGAATTTAAAACTAAATAAAGGAACGTGTCTATTAAACTAAACAGCTGTTAATACAAACTAGGCATATTTGTTAATAAAGAACATAATATCTATTAAAAGATAACTATTAAAAGAAAATATGTATGCCTATTAATAAAGAATAGACATGTCTATTAACAAAATAAACAAACATAACTATTGAAAAATGATTATTTAAAATCTATAAATAACTTTATACTTGTCTGTTAATAAAGAAGATACATATCTATTAAAAGATAATTGTTAAAAGAGAATATGTATGTCTATTAATAAATAATAGACATGTTTATTAACGAAATAAATAAACATAATTATTGAAAGATGATTATTCAAAATCTATAAATAACTTCTTTTTAAACCAGAAGTACTAAGTTCTTTTGAGTGTTTCTTTAAAGACTTTGTCATATCTTAAAAGAATATTATCTATAAATCTCCATATATAGGCAGTCGCTTTTTAAATATAATGAATTTTCATGCCTCAAAACCTATTTTTAATTTTCTATTTGTATTATTTTTCTAATAGATAGAGTGGATGGAACTTCCATTTCTATGTTCATAAGGTTTTATTAGTTATCAATTGAAAACTCATTTTTTTTCTTTTTCTTTTTCACCAACAGTAAAAAATCATACTTAATATGCCATTAGTTGCGATATTACAGTACTTTGTGAAATAGAAATAGATAGTTTTGCAAAGATTTTAATTTTTAATGTTAAGATTTCAAATATCATCACCTTAATTAATAACTCAATTCCAACAACAAATCAGAAACAATCAGGTAAAGAATCATGGATCTTGTATGCATTATTTATATATACATTCAATGACTAACGCCTAGTCTATACTCCATCTACTTCTTTAAACATATAAGAAGTAGATTCTAATCATTGGGTATACGTGTATTTAGTACATTTCAAATTTTTTTTAGAATCATCAGATAATGGAATAAATCTTAGTAAATATATATTTTTATTCATAGAATCAAATCAAATCACTTATCATTAAATATTTATTATTTTAGTTTTTCTTTCCTAAAGCATTTTTCCTTGTTTGTTGGAGCCTTTTGTATATATTACACACAATAGTCTTTGTATAAAAAAGAATATATGATTGAATTAAGAAAAAAAAAAGATATATTTAACTATTCACATTTTTCTTTAAATTTATTATTTAAATCAAAATGTTGAGAGGTCAAATTCTTCACTCTATATATATATATATATATATATATATATAACCATTGAAAAAATAAAATCTAAGGACAATCAAACTCTACCAGCTGATCAAATACATGCAAGAGTTTGGTCACATAAGTTGATAAAACATAATTATCCTGAGAATCTCAGAAAGAAGGTTAAGTACATCATATAAAGTTTGCTTTCAACAAAAAATTATTAGCAAGAGACATCACTTAGAAAGGTGTAGGAGCTTCTAGAAGAAGCAAATTATGAGGAATGTAACACGTATTTTCTTTCATATTTTGTTATTGAAGGTATTTTAATTAAAAAAATTAAAATTGAATTTAAGTGTATATTTAAAAAATAAAAAATGTAATTTCAACAAAATTTATAAAAAAAATTGTATACTTTACTCTAAAATATATCATTCAAATTAATCTTCCACAACACTCGATGAACATAACAAATGTTTCAACATTAATTCTCAGATCTCCAAGACCCTATCGCAAGTTCACAAAAGCGCTCTTACAAAGTTCAAGCATCTTTCAATCTCTTGAAGGAAAATATTCCCAATAATAAACCCATTTACTTTAATTTAGGAACGAAAATAGATGAAAGGATAATATTAAAATTATTTTAATTAAGAAGAGTCAAATTAAAAGAAAATACTTTAAATAATTAAAGGTTTAAATGCGCTTTTAATTTCTCTAGTTTTATGAAAATTTCATTTAAAATTTAATGTCAAATTTAATTGTTTAATAATTCAGATATTATGTATTTATTTAATGTCATTATTTCACTTTCATATTTGGTTTCTAAGTCATATTGACACATTTTCCATTATATTTTGGATAGAAATGTAGGAGAGGGATGAAGTTGAATCATTTTAAAAAATAAAAATGCAACATTACTTATTTTTAAATTAGATAAACTAAAAAAATGCATTTATTTCTTGATAACTTAAAATAAATTTTTTTCACAAATAAAGCTTAGTGCCGTAACAACGGGTTCAAATGAAAACTAACCCTCATCTATGAATTTCTTAAAATGGGTTTTCCTACAGAGAGTTCAATCTCCTGGAGAACAAACTCTTTACCATTATATTATTTCAAATTTTATGTGTAGGTTAATAAAAAAAATTATTGTATGCATTTTTAAAAAAATCCAACAATAAGAAAGCTCTACCTTTCCAAAATCCAACTTCCATACAGCATTACTATTATAAAAGCATTAAATTATATATATATATATATATATATATAAGTTCTAATTAAACTATACATGATATTTCTTTTATTTAAAAAATTATAATTAACTTTTTTAGTATTTTAATATATATTGTAAAAACATTTTGTATACCTTAAACCTTCTTCCTAATTCATTTGTAGTAAACAAAATTTATTTTTTACACAATATAAAACTATGATTCTATTTTTAATTTGATAATAAAGATAACTTAGTTAATATTAATCTTTAACATAAATTTGTGATTTTATTGCAAAATATAATAGTAATAGTAATTAAGTAATTTTTTATTTCAAATATATATATATATATTATGTAAAAAAATTGATTCTATTATAAAAAAATAATTTGGATAAGAATCAAGTACAATTTCCAATATAAGAAGAACATTAACTGCAATCCAGGCAAATCTCAACAAAAATTGTTGTAATTTACTTAATAAAAAGTAAAACAAGGGGTAGCCTATAATTTTAAATTCTTCTTGTTGTGGTGAGCCCTCTGGCACTTGAATGGAGTCGTGCTTACTGGTGAGGTTGGAAGATGAGGACCATTGCCTTACCGCTTCCATTCCTTTGCCACCAAAGGGACACCACTTGAAAACTTGTCTTTTACATCCTCAAAATCAAGTTTTTTTACTCTGTGTTCCCTCAATCAAGCTGCAAAGAGGACGGACTATCCTTAAAATGAAGATTCTCAGGTACAAAATTGAAATTCACTCTCCTTTCTTTTAATATTACCCTCCCTTCCTAAAGGAGTTGTAGCTTAATTATGCGAACTGTTTTTTAGCTTGATTTATGGGGAGGAAAGTTATTTTGTTTTAAAAATTATTTATTTATTCTGATTTTATTATCATTTTGGTCCTTTAACAAATATATTTGTTATAATTTCATCTCTTAATTTTCAATTTGTATAATATTAATCCTTTTTCTTTACCTTAATAATGACCATTTTGAAACACTAGAGAAAATTAATGGATTGTTTTGGAATATTAAAAAAAGGAATCATTTTAAAACATGAATATGATATAAATGGAAAGTTATAGGAATCAAATTATAACAAAGTTAAAAGGGCCAAATTGAAATGAATGAATAAGTTAATAGATCAAAATCATAGTTGAGCCTTATTTTTTTTAATTACATATATATATATATATATATATATATTAACAGAGGGTAGAAATAAGCCATCTCATATAATATATCTTTTTTTCCCCTAAATTTGATTGTTGAAATATTAATTTTGCAATAGGATTTGCAGGACAAAGGGTTTTGTCTTCTAGAGTATAATATCTAATAATTTAAAAATTCAAAGAAATTCCTAATTGGTGGAATGAATTCCTTACAAGGTCATGGGCTTACCAAAGGCTAGCAAGAACTACGAGAGACCAAAATCAAAATCATTTGGTTAATGAATGAAGACCCTAGATTAAAGTGAATTAAGGCTAATTAAGATTAGAATGTCAATTAGAATATCAAAAAATGTAGTATAAAATTTTAAGATAGCCTAAAATTGGAGCCAAAATGGTAAAACAAAGGAATCGAAAACATAATGGCAAAATCATAACTTCAAAAAGACTTAAAAGGGGGATCTTTAAATAAGAAAATTAATTTTCTTGAGATGCTCAAAGGTCTTAAAAACTATAGAAGCTCTTGGAATGGTTAAAACCTCTCTGATATGCGATTTTGGTCATTAATTAACCAAAACTTTCACTAGATAGTTCAGTAAGATTTTAAATCCAATTAGGGTGAAATCAAGAGCATTTTATGAATTAGATGATATAAATTTTATAATGGAAAAGAAAGTAAAAAAAAAATTTAAACGAGCTCAAATAGGGCTGTCAAATTGTAGTGGCAAAAGTGTAATTATGAAAAATGATAAAATATCTTTTCCAACCTTTATTTATGACCAAGCCACATCCCCATCTCCTTCAAATTGACTTGGAGACCTTTGAATTCAGTGGCTATGGTGTCCAAGAGAGGGGAGAAGAGAGAGAAGAAAAAGAAGCCAAAAAGGTAAGAAAATATGCCAAATCTCACTCTATAGTAGTTAGCAACTTTGCTCTACTCATCTTGCTCTTTCTAATGGTAGTTTTAGTTTCTTAAAAGGATAATTTTAGTGGCTAACCTCTTGAGAAAATTCTATAGACATATATTAGATATCATAAGCTTTCCATAAGCAGTGAGAGCACTCAATTTGAAACTCTATAGAAAGAGAAACGAATTTTTGAAATTCTAAGTTTGCTGTAGAACGACCACCAAACCTAAAGTACTATTCCATTGGATTTTATGCACCAAACGTGGTTGTTTTAATTTGAAAATTTTATGGCAGCTAGTTGACATTCTAAGTTCTCCAGAAAGCTATAATTTGCATGATTTGAATTTTTTTAGAATTAGTTATACTTTTTCAAAGTTTATATTAGAATATAGAATTCAATGAGAATGGCAAAGTGTAATGTGATTTTGAGATATATGCCTTGGACCTGAGTTTTGAGCTTTAATTTGTGATATTTCTGATTGAACAAATGTGTTAAGGATGAAAATTAAGTTGGGTAAGTTTACATGGTCCATTAAGCCAAGAATGAATTAATTTAGCTTTCAATGATGCAAATATTCATTATTAAAAGTGCTAATTTGATGAAAATGGATGTTTTAAGCCAATTACGTTACAAGATAAATGCTATATATATACACGGTGTTACATTAAGCAAATGGAAGGTGAGTTTTCTCCCTTCTTCTCAAGCTTAAAACATGCATTTTAATGATTACAAGTCATAGTTAACATGCATAATGTAATTCATTGAATGTTGATTTTAAGGGAAATAATTAGTGAAGAGTTAAAATTAGAAAACTAAAATGTTCAATTTTATTTTTGTTTTTGTTTTTTTAAGATATTGGCTTTGTGATCTTCATCTTACTTGTTTGGAGCAAAAGAAACTAATAGAAGGTGCTAATATAAAGTGTTAAATAACAAGATAATATCCTATAGAACTAGTTCTTACCTTAATACACATCCTTGTCAAAATAAAATTTATGTAACTTATATATGTTAATTTATTAGATTGGTTTAGCTAAAATGAGTTCAAACTTGCAAAACTGGGGTTGGCTACTATTCTTGCTTATGGGTTGTTTGATGGTGTGATGTATATGACTTTCTTTGTCCTGGCATTTCTTGGCTATGAGAAAAGTATTAGGAATAATCCTTTAGCTAATCTTCTGTTGGAGATTGTGCCCTAGGCCAATCATTGTATTACGAACATTGTTTTTATTACGAAATAAGAGTTTTCTTTTTATAACATTATTATATTATTTGCATGTTTATATATAATAATATCCATGGATAAATCATTTTTTTTAATTATCCAAAATATCCCTAATCAATCATCCTTGTGGGAACAACGATGAATTAAGATTAGTATGATTTTGATTAATTAAGTGTTAATCATGTATGATGATATGAATCAAAATCATAGGCGTGTGTTAGAGAACAGAACGTTGGATAGACCTATCATGAGATAAACTACATGGATTAGGTCATAAGTTTATCTCATATATAACCATGTCATTGATCCCTTGGACCTGAGATCACCATAGATTCTTACATGAAGGACACTGTACTTTGACATAGTCTAATGTCACCTTTGATCGGGTGATTATAAAGACTATGATCAGGTATAATGGAATCCATGCAGAGGAAGATGAGTGGTCAAGATAGAATTTGTCCCTTTAATTAATAGAGAGATATCTCTGGGCCCCTCGATGAGTGTGATTGAGAAATGCATGGCCATGCTCAGATGGAAAGGGTTCCATCTTATATTAGTCTGCTCGAAGATCGAGAAAGTTATGATCGAGCAAGTTGAGGATGACATTTCCATGCCTCATACTCGATCTAGATATCATGTGACAAAAGGGATATGATAGGGTTATAAGATAGGTTACATCGGATCACCGATTCCATATGATTTGGGTAGTCACAATGTCTTGCTAGAGGCCGCTTGTGATTTGTGGGTCAAATAGTGCAGTTGACCCACTGCCAACATCATATGGGCCTGCAGGGTCGCACACAAGAACGGATTAACTCAGGTTAAAATGTCCACATTCATTGAATAAAAAATGTGTCTAAATTCAATGAATATCTAGGATGGAGGAATTATTTATATATATATAAATAATTAAATGTGAAATATATTTTATATATATATATATATATATGTATATTATATTTGATATTATATATATATATGTATATGAATTAAGTTAAATTTGATTCTATTAGATAGATTTAAATTTAAACTAATCAGATAATTTAAATTTAATTCTATCAGATAGATTTACATTTAAACTAATCAGATAATTTAATTTAAACTAATCAGATAATTTAAATTTAATTCTATCAGATAGATTTAAATTTAAACTAATCAGATAATTTAAATTTGATTCTATCAGATAGATTTAAATTTAAACTAATCAAATAATTTAAATTAAACTCTAGATATTATTAGTTTAAATTTAAACTATAAGATAGATATGAATTTAAACTAATAGATATATTTAATTAATTTTGATCAATTAAATATATCTGAAACTCTATAAATAGGGGTTTCCATATCAGAAGCTAATGATAGAGTTGTCTCCAAAATCCTTAGAGAGAGAGAATCGTACGGACTGTACGGACACTCCAAAAATCCTTAGAGAGTGACACCGCACGGACATTGCACGGAAGTGTACGAACGTCGTACGGACACTGTACGGAAGTGTACGGGGATTGTACTGACAAGCTGCTAGCACACCGTTTGAGTTGCTGAACTCCATTCGTATGGATACCAGTAGAGGGAGCTGATTTGCGGTCAGTTCCTGTGATCCAAACAGAAGAAAATAACAAACTCAAACGACAGAAAAGGTAATTCTCTGAACCTATTCAGTTTAAGCGACTTTGATGGATCCTTGGTGGAAATTGGAATAAAATTTTTTAAACGTTTCCGCTGTTTGCCTCTACTTAAATTCCCAACATCTTCAGGTGCTTTTAGGGGTAAAATTGCTTCATCACTACTTATTCTTTATCATTAATTCACTATGATAGAGTCTTGTATGGATATGCTTTTGCCATACAAGAAAATAAAGGATTTTGTGGTTGTTCATTGTTGTCATGTATTCGTCTTAAGTTCTTATCAATTCTTTCAAACAACCTATAAATTTATCAATTGAGTGTGGATAATGGAATCACTTCTAAAAAGTTTATGTTTTTAAAGTAGGTAAACTTAACATGCATATTTATGTTGATTTTTCATTTCTCTTATGTTTCTTAGAGACAAGAAATAATAGATCAGTTAAATTATAGATTGGACTATAATGAAAAGATAAAGAATTTATAGACTCACTTTTGTATAACACTGGTGTTAGATTCACCATTGTCTTTAAGGAACCTTCCTCCTCCTGCTTGTGATTTTAGATGTTCTTAAAGGCTTGATGTTAAGTTCTTATGCTTAATATATGTCCTTTCCTTTGAATCCATGGCTAAAAAACCTAAATTGAATGTTTCACGGAAACTTGTCAGTATTATGTTCCAATCATATTTGCTATCTACAAAAAAGGATATGTTATAGAAGATATTTTTTACTTGAAAAGCTATAAATAAATGGTTGCTATAGGATAAAGGCTATAAATAGCTAACAAAGAAATGGAGACAATGAATAAAAGCATAATTGTAGTTCGACTTGAAGAGGTTGATTATAGAACTTAAGGTAATTGGACAATGACAAAGAAGATAATAGATATGATCACAGTCCTTGTGCCATAGCTAGTCCAAATATCAGTGCTTACCCCAAATCCTATGACATAAACAAAAATTAATAATGAAATAAAAGGAACATATTGAGATTTAATTGTTTCATTCAAAACAACCTATCCAAACTTAATATCTAGTATGCAAAAAAGCCAATTGTATATCAAAGTTCAAACACACCTTTAAGTAGACTTTTGTAATTGTTGTACATTCTGAATGTTGAACAAATGTTTAGTAATGGATTCTTAAAATGGTCCGAATTATGTGGATTTCAGTTTTATGGTTATTGGTTATTTTTCTTCCACCACATTTTCACTTGTTTTCAGCTCCTTTGATGGGAGGGAGTTGGTTGATTTGTTGCCAATAAATATAGGGTCCCCAAGCTTGTTTTTACAGACATTGCCTCAAAGCATAAATACCATTACTTAGTAAAATATCAGAGCTTGGAAGCATTCCTGTGTGATAATTTATTTTTCAGGTTTACATGCAATAGTTGGACGTATGAATTTTCCCTCATTTTGATTTAGTGGATATCATATTTGTGTTTTGTATATCCAATTTTGGTTTTATTTGGTATCAAAGCTATATGGCCTCTGTCTTACACATTTGGAAAGTTTGAAAAACATATTTTTCTTTTTCATTATTTCGAGTTACTTCATATGATCCATTTTTAAATGCTTTGAATCTATAAATCTCTTCCTCTCTAAATTTTGGGCAATTTTGGCTTTGGAAACATTGAAAAAGGTGCTAAAAAATGTATGGAATGGCTGGTTTTTCTTTTGGGTTCGAAATCGAGTTGTAATCGGTATGAACACCACATTTTGTCCAGACATTTAAAATAAAAAGGATAATAATAATGAATAAAATAAATAATAAGAATAATAATAAAATAGAAAGGAAAAGTCGAAAGAAAAATTGAACCAAAAAACAAACAAACAAACAACAAATAAACAAAAAAATAACATAATTTTTTTAAAAAAAAAAGAGAACAAAACATAATAATAATAGAAAAAAAAGGAAATCTAAAAAAAAGAGAGAGGACATAAAAAAATAATAATAGAAAAAAAGAAGAAAATCTAAAAAAAAAGAGAGAATACTTGTTTCTTTTTCAAAAGAAAAAAAAAGAGAAGGAAATCAAAAGAGGAAAGATTATCTACTTTTCTCTCTAAATTTCATAAATAACCAAAAAGAAATAAAAAACAAAACAAAACAATAACACAAAAAAAAACACAAAAGAATAAAAAGGATAAAAAAGACAACAAAATACACCAAAAAAACAAAAGAGAGAAAAGGGGGAAGGGGTCAAAAAGCAAGTCCGGCGTTTGACCTAGTCCCCTTCGTCCCTTTAGCCTTTGCGATGGGCAGAGAGCAAGACAAAAAAAAACACAGAAGCGGCAAGTCAAGGATAGAGACAAAAATGCACGCAGAAGGTGAAGGCAGAGCGAAAACGAAAACGGAAAGCTATCATCTCAGGAGGAGATCTTTGAAGACCGGATCGAGGCGTGGACTTCTCCTCAGGTCCCTTTCACCACCAGAGAAATGAAGCAAGGCAGACACAAACTCTGGGTACAAAAGGGGGACGCAAATCAGAGAGGAGGGGGGAGATTTTGATGATTCGGGCTGAGTGGAGAGAGGCAGAGAAGGTGAGACTCGAGGGGGTTTTCCCGATTCAGTGATTTCAGATAGAGAAAAATCGAGAGCGAAGAAGAGAGGGAGTACGGGAAAAGGGACGATAGTGGAGCAGAGGCTGGTGGGGGAGAAATGCACAGAGAAACAAAAAAAGAGATTCGGAGACAAGGCGAGAGACCAAGAGGAAGTCAACTCTCTATACGAAGCTTCTAGATTTTTGAGAGACTCCATTCTCAACCAAATTAGAGGATCAGAGGGAGAAAGGGGAACAAACTTAAGAATCAAAGATGAAAACTTAGAGAGACTCGAAGACGTAGACGAAAGCCACGTCGAATAGAAACAACGGATCTAATTTCCCTTTCAAGATATTCAACCCTTCAAAGCTGCACAGAGGTAAATCATGTACTGCCACTTTCTTTGTCTTGATAAGAATGAATGTAGGATTATAATTGGTTGCTAAAAATTGTTTATATTAGTGGCTTGCTCGAATGGGTCTGTGTGTGATTAGGTTTGTGTGTGATTGAAGTTTCATAAACTCTTCTCATTGTGATTTCCCACTCCGTAGTAGAATTGTTTGCTGTGTAGTTTGAACCATTTTCTGTTATTTATATATTTTGAGTCATGGTGCCAAGTGGGGAGACCAGATGTACATTAATCTTTTCCTACTGCTGTTAATATGAATCTTTGTTTCTTGAATGCTTGACTATCAGAACCAACATGTCTGGTGTGTTCTAATTCAACTTTGGATTAACAAATTTTATGAATCTAATGCTTACTTGAAATAAAACTCTATCTCTGATGAGGGAGTGGTCCCAAATTTTTCCTATAGTTTTTATGGTTGCCTGTGTCGTTATTTGAAGGGATATTTATTTTAGCTTGTCTGGTCAAATAGTGATAAATTTGATTTATGCATTTTGCTCTCTTATATGTGTTGCATTACAATCAGATTAGAGTATGTTTTTGCTTCTTGGCTGTGTCTTAACCCATCTAAAGCCCGAGGCAAATCTCATTTTAAGTTTGGAAGTTTTCTAATTAGAGAGTACATAGGCATTTTGAGAGGTTGCTGGGCAATAATATTAATTGCATTCCTGTTGGGTTAATATTGTTTTCATGGCCTTGGATTGGGTTTTGGGTTTACTTTGATTTGAAGAAATTTCACTCCTTATTCATAACTGGGTCAACATGAAAAAATGAGTTTGAGCCTTATTGGAATTACTCATTGGGTGTCGTGAAAATATGTGCTGGTTTACTAGAGGGTTACAAATTTTCTCTTGGGCGTGCTATGAGGTGATCATTTGCTTAAAGATACCCTTAATTTGATGTGAAGGCTTGCTCCCTTGTCCTGTTTTCACTTGTTTCAGTAAGCTGTCCGCAGTACCATTGATTGTGAGGATTAGATAATTTTATCTTGGTCTATTTGAAAGATAAATTGATTGTTTTGTTGCTATTTGGATGCTTGAATGATGCATGAATTGATACTTACACATGAATTAGCTAATCTTTGTCCTCATTCTTAGTACAAATTATCTCTATGCCAATTGCTTATTGCTTTAATGACTTATTTCCATGCTTAAACTGTGGATTTATTGAAACTTTATTGACCAGCATCTTATTTTGTTTGACATGTGAGAAAATGCCAATACATGCTATGGGTCATTAAGGAGGGTGTCAAGAAATGTGAGGCAATGCTGATCTGACTGGGGAGAGGAGTAGGAAATAGAGAAAAGCAAAAATGCAAACAAGTTCATTACTTGGTGATTTGCACCTTGGAGCTGATATACGAAGGAAGCTGGGGGACACAACTTGGTTAAGAGAAAATTTTATTTCTTTATGCATTGTAGATGAGATACAAAATGTGCTTTAAATGACCCTATTGCTTACACAAAACCACACACAATCACTATTTACCATGGTTTGTAAACTATTTTTAATTTTCTTTTAATTATTTATTTCTTTTTTCAATAGAATTGTCGTGTGGGATTTTGCATCTCCTCGAACGCATAGGAATGAATCCTGGTGCCATGTGTGACAATAAGTCTCCTTGGTACTCAGTGGTTTTATTTATTATTTATTTTATTTATTTATCTATGGACGAGTTTGGGGTTCCAATGACCCTATCTAAATAATTTTGTCTAAAAAAAAAGAAAAAAATAAAAAATAAAAAAGTGAAAAAAGAAAACACAAAAACAAAAAAAAATACAAAAACCCACAAAAAATAATAAAACAAAACAAAATAATAAATAAGGAAAAGAGAAAGAATGAAAAAAAAGAAAGGAAAAACAATAAAAAAAATGAAAAAACGAAAACACAAAAACAAAAATACAAAAACTCAAAAATAAAACAAAACAAAACAATAATAAAAAGAGAAACAAAAAAAAACAAAAACAAAATAAGGCAAAAACAAAAAAAACCAAAACCAAAAAAGGGTAATAAAAAAACAAACAAAAAAATGAAATGAAAATGATAGAAAAACAAAAAAAATGATAATTAAGAGAAAAAAATTGAAAATGCAAGAAAAATTAAATTAAATATTTTTTTAACAAATTAAAATACATTAACTAATTTCAAAACTTGTTTTATTTGTTAAAGGAAAAATTAATTTTTTTTACTCTTTGTCTTCTCACAAAAAAATAATATCCAAACAACAAAATTAAATATAAGGAAAAAATTTTAAAATAAAGAACATGCAAAAAGAGAAAAACGACAAAAACAAGAAAAAACAAGGAAAAAAGACAAAAAAAAAAAAGAAGACAAAACAAAGAAAAAAAGGGAAAGAAAAAGAAGAGGGGAGAGTAAAATTAGTCTTGTCTTTTGCAAATAAAAACACATCAACTAACTTCAAATTCGTTTTGTTTGCAAAAGTCTAAATGATTTATACTCTTTTTCTCTTGTAAAGAAGAAAATAAAAAATTTAAAAAAAATCAAAAGCTAAACAAAAACCACAAAATAACAAAAGACAAAAACAAAAACCAAAAGATAGTTTTCTTTCAAACTACGTGGACTTTGATTCCCATTTCGAGGTACGTAGGCCCTAGACTCTTATTCTAAGTCAAGCCCGTCCTTGTGAATAAACATTTTCTCTTAATTTTATTTCTTTAATTTCTTTTACTTTTGTTTTATTCTCTTTTCTTCATTCTTTGAATTTCTTTTTGTTTTGTTTTTAATCTTCTTTCTTCTCTTTAATTTTATTTCCTTAAATTCTTTTCTTCTATTCTTTGCATATGATTGGTTAAGGAGAATTAAAATAAAATAAAAGCCGTATTGATTTTACACAATTAACTTAGGGTAACCGTTCGTAGCAACGGGTGTTGTGGGGTGCTTAATACATTTTCCACTCACAATCGACTCCCGAATCCGAATCTGGTTCGCATACCACAGTTTTTTGATATTCCAAATTAAAAGGTTTTTTCAGAATTTTGCATTTTTAAAAATAAAAATTTGGTGGTGACTTTACTATAATTTTTAATTTAATATCTTTTTTGACGTCACGCGGTTGCATTTTAGGGTGTGACAATCGGGTTAGATTGACTTGATGCAAGGTTGAAGATGGCACAAATTGCAAGTTGTTTTTGTTATCTGTGCTACATGACTTGCTGCGTTTTCCTTGGCTATTTGTATTTTACGTTGTTCTTTTGGTTGCAAATGCCAATGAACATCATTTCATTAATTGGGAATTAATGGGCTACATAATGCCGATGTGTTTTTCTTCTGGGCCAATGGTTTTTGAAGAATTCTTAATGTTATATATTAACTATTTGGTGGGCTTCTACTTTCTGGACTTAAATACTAGGCTCCACCATTTGAATTTTAAAACATTAAAACACATTAGCTTATTAAAAAAAAGAATTGGATTGGGTTTAAGGCTATTTGTATTAAATATGTTTTATTAGCCAATTCTAGATATGGGGATAGTGATTATTTGCAAACATAATTTTGGCATGCTTCCATTTTTAATTTTATTTGTGGGACCAACAAAATTGTGTTAATACTCCCATTACGTTATTATATTTTTGGATTTAATTTTTTTTATAGCTCAATTTTGTGAAAAATTTGTACGTTGGAGCCAATTATATATTTCTAGACCAACATAATTCAATTTTATTGATATGAATTTTTATTTTAATGTCAATTTGGATGTGTTTTATTGGCAACATTTTAGATAATTATTTTTTTGGGCAATTCAAATTTAATTTTTGAACAAATATTTCATTAAATTTTTGTTCCAATTTTTTTAAAAAAATTTTAGGTGCCATTTAATTTATGACTAATACTGGGATATTAGTTTTAGGCATTATTTTGGCACATTAAGATTTAATTAATTAGAAAAATTTTAATTAATTAATCAGTCAACTTTAGTTTAGTTGACTAATTAATTAATTGTTTAATTCTTATTATATTAAACTTGTTTATACATTAATATTTAGTCATATATAAGCATTTAGTTAAAATTTAGATGCCATATGATTAGTATAATTTTAGTTTAATAATAGTTTAGTCACAACACCTCTAATTTTTCTAAAATTATATATTAAATGTTATAATCATATAAAGGAAAATGACATCAAATTATATTTAATATAATAAGCATTATTCCACAAGAATGTTATCATATCTTGTATAATTAATTAGGGTGAAATGGTGAATTTTTCTTTACCTTAATTTGTCCGCAAGTATTAAGATAGAGGATGTAATTTGCTAGTTTCATCATTTTTGTAAATGAACTTAATTGAATAAAACTAAACCTATAGGTAGTTTTATTCAATTAGGTTCACTTACAAAAATGACGAAACTAGTAAATCCTATAAGTAGTTTTATTTATTACTAAGATCATGGTTCTAAAAGACATGCTTTGTATTAGCAAAACATGTCATATAAAATATTTTAATGCCTTAAATTATTGATATAGCATGTAAATGTTGTGTAACTTTTCAACTTTTAAATATCTTTAACTTTTAATTTTTTGAATTGATTGGCAATAACTATAAGATTTGGAAGGAGAAAATACTTCTCAATTAGAGTAGATGGATATTAATGATGCAATTAGAAAAGATGAACCTCCTAAATTCACAGACATTAGCAGTGCATTTGCAATAGCTATTTATGAATGCCAGGAGCAATCATATTGCTTCAACATGATATATATATATATATATATATATATCAAAACTAAAATATTTGCTAGTGTTCGTGGATCTGTTAGAGACCTTTAAAACATCCAAAACTTACTTTAGACTATTGATGAATAGTTTGAATCATCAGACAAGGTTTTGGCAAGTACACTAATAACAAGGTTATTATCTATGAGGCTCATTGTCATAAGGGGTGTACAAGAACCTATCATGCAAATAAGGGATATAGTGACTCAATTGAAAATACTCGAGGTTGAGATGTTTGAGTCTTTCTTCATGCACTATATCTTGAATTCTCTACCACAACAATATGGGCATTTCAAAATATCCTACAACATACATAAGGAGAAATGACCAATCGATGAGTGTCTGATCATGTGTGTATAGGAAGAAGGAAGGCTTATAGCAAAGATGGGAGAAAGTGCATATATGACAATACAAAAAAAAAAAAAGGAGACAAGCTAAACTAAAGGGAAAGGGCAAGATACCCATCCAAGCTGACATAAAGAAGGAGTTTAAATGTTTCTTCTGTAAAAAGAAGGGAGAACGAGTCTAAGTGTGTCTTCTAGAAAAAGAAGGGACTCATGAAGAAAGATGGCATCAAATTTAAGGCTTGGTTAGAAAAGAAAGATAACTCAATCGCACTATTTTGTTATGATCTAATATAATATATGTTAATAGTAACATATGGTGGATTGATTTTGGTTCTACAATTTATATCTCTAATACTTTGCAAGGCTTTTTCAATCAAAGAAAGCTAATGGGCAGTGAGTAATACATCTATTTAATCAAAAAGATGGGTTCACTGGTATATAAGAACTTACAGATTAGTTTTAGATACTGGCTTTAGTTTGATTTTGGAAAGGACCTTTTATGTACCAAGTTTCTCTATAAACTTAATTTCTATTTTGAAACTTATACATTTTGGATACTTTTTTGAATTTTCAAATAATATATTTAAGTTATTTTATAAATCAAATCTTGTTGGCAATGGTACAATTTATGATGCTCTTTTCCAAATTCAATTACAAGACAATACATCTAATGATTTGTTACACATTTCTAGTGGCATAAGTATTAAAAGATATATTACTAATGAAGATTCCTCTATGTTATATTATGTTATTGTAAGCTAGGTCATATCTCAATAAAAATGGTTAAGAGGTTAATAAAGGATGAAGTACTTAGTGTACTTGACTTTACTGACTTTGATATTTGTATAGACTGCATTAGGAGAAAGTAGACTAATAAGACCAAGAAATGTGCCAAGAAGAGTCCTACCATATTAGAAATCATACATACTAACATTTGTAATCTAGAGTTGGACTCTCGTAGTTCAAAATGCTTTATCACCTTTTTCGATAATTGTTCACGATATATGTATCTCTATTTTCTAAATAATAAGAATAAGACACTTGATGTTTTGAAGGTTTTCAAGGTAGAAATAGAGAAATAATGTGATAAAAATATTAAGATAGTGAGATCAAATAGAGGTGGTGAGTCATACAGTAGATACACTGAAAATGGATAAGCATTAGGTGCATTTGCTAGATTTATTCAAGAATAATGGATTGTTCCCTAATATAACATGCTTGGGACTCTAGACTAAAATGGTGTAGCTGAGATAAGAAATCGAACATTGTTGAACATGGTGCAGAGCATACTTAGTAACTCTAAACTTTTTAATTTCTTTTGAATTCATGCCCTTAAAATGGTTGTGTATATTCTTAACCAGGTTCAAACTAAGGTTGTTGATGTTGTTTGAAATGTTTAAGGGTTGGAAACTAAGTTTAAAACATATACATGTATGGGATGTTTGTTTGAGGTTAGAGTTTACAATCCACAAGAGAAGAAGTTAGACCTTAAGACCATTAGTGACTATTTCCTTGGATATGCTAAAAGATTTAAAGGATATTATAGATTTTGGAATCAAGATTGTGGAATCAAAAAATGCAAAATCTCTTGAGAATGACTTGATTAATGGGAATGATCAAACTCAACACTTAAGTATTGAAAATGATTATTATGGTTTTCAAGTTTCCATATCAAGTGATAGAGTTGTGATCCATACCCTTCAAGTATGAATGAATATTGAATAGTCATCATTGAAGATTGTAATACCATAATGTCTTAACTCCAACTAATTTCCCTTTAAACTTGATTCTATATAATTTCCAATGATAATGACTAAAATTGTGGTATTTTACTACTTTAAATTAGGGTTTAAGTAGTCATATTTTGCCTCGTGGGTCCCGTAAATTCATCATTCATATTCTCGACTCAAACTTCATTTATAAAACTTATACATATCATAAAATAATCCATGAACCACGGATATGAAGCCAAAAACCAAGAAAATGTAATTTCTCAAATGGGCCCAAAAGTCAGATTTTTGGCTCTAACTTTAAAAAATCATAACTAATTTTAGAAAAATTAGAATTAAAAAAACCATAGCTTTCTGAAAAGATCTAGGTGTTAAATTTACATAAAAATAATTTCCAACTACAATCTCAACGTTTAGACCATGTTTGACAATGAAAAAGAGATAAAGGTCTGACTGTCCCTTATACTGATGTAACTTGCTATCATGAAGTTCAAAAATTCATAAATAATTTTAAACAAATCCAATCTGGGAAAACTATACCAATTTGGAAAGATACAGATGTTAACTAGAGGAAAAAAATAAGTCCAGATCAGTTCAGTAGCCCTTAGACCTCAAAAATTGATGGAACAATGATGAAGGTCGGATGACTTCCCTAATGCTGACACAGAACTTCAGAAAGTTATTTCTCCCTCTATAGACCTCCAATTGAGGTGCTTCTAGTTGGTGTAAGTCACTGTATATGTCTAGTTTATGCCCATAAAATTTCATGACAATTGGATACCATTTGGTCCATGAATGACATAGATTCATTTTTAGACCTAGTTACACAATACAATAACCAAAACCAGAAAATTCTCCAACTTTAACAATTTACCAAATATTCCCTAAACCTCTAAATATTACCCACTTTAGCTTTCCAAGAAGCTCTCAACAAGCTCTAAAGGCATGCCAAATTTCATATCAAGAAGAGCTTATTTGGTTATACTTTGATAGAACTCACAAATTTAGCGATTTTGACACCATAAATGGGTCAAAATAGGGGTAAATGGTCTCCTACATGCTTTAGCACCTCTTGGGCAAGTTTTAAAGTATAAACACAATATATATGAATTGCCCAAGTGATCTAAATCAACACACATATCAAACTCACCATGCTACGGGCAAAAATACACTACTGTATATAAGCCACAAATGAGCCAAATCTCATAATTTTATTGCTTTGGCTCTATACATAGTTCATACATTATTCTTACATACTTTTACACTTGTTTAAGCATTTACATCTTAAAAATAATAAGTGCATATTCATTTTAGCATCTCTTTACATCAAAAGAACCAAAATAACTATATAACTCCCTAAGCATGCTCAACTTGGTTCCTTGGTGTGCACTTTGATCTCCTTAAGCTCCACCTAATATGTTAAGATGGGAGAGGAAAGGGGGTGAGATTCATGGAATCTCAATAGCTCATACGCTCATTCAAGGAAGCAATCAAGATATATAAATAAGTTAAAGCATGCAAACCATTCACAATTACACAACACATGATTTTCATACCATAATATCATATCAATACCAAGAATAAACTCTAGGGACTTTTGGTTTAGCCTTACCCGATTTTTGAAACTTTTGGATTGGCCTCACCCTTAGTTTAGGGACTTTTGGCTCCACTTCACCTATCTCTAGGAACTTTTGGCACTATCTCACCCGAGCAATTTTCACAATCCATATCATAAGCATATTAGTATCAATGCATCAAGGCAACATCAAATGGCATGTCTCACAATACAAGCATATACACAAGCATATAATAACTATATACATCCAAGAATGCAACAAGAAAGAGTAGAGAGCTACCTTATAAGCCAACACAAGCCTTCCCTTTCAATTTCTCTTCTCCCTTCTTGGTTTCACAATCACAACTAGATAGAGTTGCTTCTTTTGAGCCTAGACACAACAAAGAGCATAGAATTACTCTCTTATGACTTAAATAAACACTCACATAGCTAGGAGATTAAAGCCTTAGTTTTTCCCTTCTTAAATTTCACTAGCCTTTCTCTTAGTTCTTTTATATTTTCTCAACTTCCCATATTCTAATTCAAAGATCTCTTGCTTACTCTAGGTCAAACTTCCTTCCTCTCTCAAGCTCTCAAGTTGGTAGAACCAACATACTCAAGGAAAGCAAGGGGAGAAGATGCAATAAAATGGAAAGAAGTTATCTTAAATAAAACTCTTTCCAAGAGGCTCTTCCTTTGCATAAATCTTCTCCTCAATCCTTACACTTCCCCCTCTGACTTAGGCTCAAAACAAAGCTAACTTAACAACCAAAACCATAGAAAGAAAGAGTAAAGAGAGAAGAACAAAACTCTAAAAAGAAAAGCTATAAAGATCTCAAGTTATGCTTACCTTTTTCTTGTTCTTCCTTCCTTCTCTAGGTCTCTCTCTCTCTCTCCACAGCTCTTTTCTCTGTTTTGGTTGAAGATTAAGTTGGTTAAAAGAAAAAGAAGGGATCTAGACACTTTAAGAAGTCAAATTCTCTTTTTTTTATGCTTTTTCTGACTAACCCTCGCTATAGCAAAGAATAACTCTTGCTACGGCGAGCACGTATCAGTCTCAAACCCTTATTTTTGCTACGGCACGCGCTACAGCGAGAAACCCTTTGGTTTTTGTATGGGATGCCTGAACTCGCTATAGCTAGAAGCCTTCTTGCTATAGCGAACAGGCACTCTCACTATAGTTAGGTCATTTCTCGTTATAACTAGCAGACTTAAAAAATTTTCAGGCTTAGAAAATTTCAGGACTTCAATTTTTTTTTTCTGGTTGTTACAAAGATCTACAACCTATTAACCATGACTATGTTGATCAGATTGTTGAATAACTACTAGAAATTGTTAAGCAACCAATTGAGGAATATGCTTTCTAAGAGGACGCTAACCCAACATTAAGATAATTAACTAAAATAAGAAGGTCGACAATTCTTAGTGATTATATTATATATCTACAAGAATTTAACTATAACATAAGAGTTAAAATTGATCATGAGGCATTTTCATAAGCCATCAATTGCAGAGAATATAAAATATAGTACAATGCCATAAAGGAAAAGATGGATTTCATGGTGTCTAACAGAGCTTAGGATCTTGTCCAGTTATTTAGTGGCTCTAGGGCCATTGGTTGTAAATAGGTTTATAAGACAAAAAATAATTTATTAGGCAAAGTCGAGAGATATAAGGTAAGACTTATGGCCAAGGGATTTACTTAAAGGGAAGGAATCGATTATGCAGATACATTTTTTTCTGTATTTAAGAAAGATTCCCTTTGTGTGATAATAGCATTGGTTGCCCATTTTGACCTAAAACTAGATTAAATGGATGTGAAGACAGTATTCCTCAATGGAGATTTAGAGGATGAGGTTTATATGAAACAACTTGAAGGATTCTCCTTTAGCACTAGTGAGCACTTGGTATTCAACCTTAAGAAATCCATATAAGCATTGAAACAAGGCTCCCACCAATGGTATCTTAATTTTCATGATATTATCTCCTCATTTGGATTTGTAGGGAATGTTATGGATCAGTATATAGACCAAAACATTAGTGGGAGTAAAATCTATTTCCCTATGCTATATGTGGATGACATATTACTTACAACGAATGATAAATGGTTGTTATATGAGGTGAAAATAGTTTCTTTGTAAGAATTTTGACACAAAAGATATGGGTAGACATCTTATGTATTGGCATTAAGATCCATAGGAATAGAATTCAATGTATTTTAGGTCTATCACAAGAAACCTATATCAATAAATCTTAGAGATATTTTAGATAAAAAATTATTCACTAAATATAGCAGTAATTGTGAAGGGTGACAAGTTCAATTTGAATTGATTCCCAAAGAACGATTTAGAAAGGAAATAAATGCATGACATTCCATATATTTCTATTGTCAAAAGCTTTATGTATCCTTAGGTATGTACAAGACTTGACATTGCATTCGCAGTCGAAATGTTAGGGAGATATTAGAGTAATCCAAGTATGGATCATTGGAGAGTTGCAAAGAAGGTGATAAGGTACTCTAAGGGTACTAAGGATTACATGCTAATATATAGACAAACTAACAATCTTGAGGTAGTTAGTTACTTTAATTCAAGTTTTGCTAGATGCGTTGATTCATGGAAATCAATATCAGGTATATTTTCATGTTTGCTGCCAAAGTCGTGTCTTGGAGAAGCGTGAAGCAAACTTTGATTACTACTTTTATCATAAAGGCCGAGTTTGTATCTTATTTTGAGGTAACTTTGCATGGTGTATGGCTAAAGAGCTTTATTTTTGGGCTTAAAATTATAGATCTAAGTCATTGAAGATATATTATGATAATTTAGTTGCGATTTTTCTAACTAAGAATAACAAAAGTGGAAGTTGAAATAAGCACATCGACATTAAGTACTTAGTCATTCAAAGGTGTGTCAAAGAGAACAAAGTCACCATTCAACACATTAGCACTAAGTTGATGTTAATAGATCCTTTAACAAAAAGCATACCACCATTAGTGTTCAAGAATCATGTATCTAGGATGGGACTTGGTACCATATTGAGTTTTTTATGTATATATACATATATCATTTGTAATAAAGTTCTTATTCAGATTAAGTTGTTTTTGTCATTTTAGTGTATACATTTATGATTAGAGAAAAAAAATATTAAGAAGACCCAGAATAAGTATAAGCCTTATTTATTAAGTTATGGTGGGTTGAGAAAGCAAAATGCATTGTAATATATGAAAGGCAATACTCACATGTAAAGGAACTACTGCTATAATTCGTGTATTGAATTTTCTCTTCAAGGAATATAAGTATTCATGAATCTAGGAAATTGTTAAGTCATTCAGACCAAGTGGGAGAATGTGATTGTTGCACATTTTGAATGTTGAACAAATGTTTAATAACGAATTCTTAAAATAGTCCAAATTATGTGGATTTCAGTTTCATGGTCATTGGTTATTTTTCCTCCACTACGTTTTTCCTATTTTTGGCACCTTTGATGGGAAGAAGTTGTTGATATATTGCCTATAAATATAGGGTGCACAAACACCATCACTCAATAAAATATCAGAGCTTGGAAGCATTCCTGAGTGACCTTTTTATTTTTTAGCTTTACATGGAATGGCTAGAGGTATGAATTTTTCATCATTTTGATTTATTGGATATCATGTTTGTGCTTTGTATATCCAATTTTGGTTTTAGACTTCACTTTAAACATGCTTAAACTTAATCTATTTGTCTTTTGTAACCTAACACATTCAAACTTCATGAGTACATAAAGAAATTTAACACATATTTTTTAGCAATGGATGTAGACTTTTAGATAATGAGCATTAAATTATCTCATAATAGATAGATAATAAGGAAATACATGTTAAGCTAAAGGCTTTCATGTTTTTTTAATCTAATTGCCACTGAGTTTTCAAGGTCACACTTTCCAACCATAAGACAAGAGCTTCATAGTAAAGTCAGAAGTGGTACATTTGCTCTAGCTAATAAGCCCATAGTTAGCTCATAATAATCAATTGAATGTTACTTTCTTTTACCAAACAAGGCTAAAATGAACCATGATTTGAATTAACTTTAATTAATGACTCAGTGGTTAAACTACTAGCCTAGTGAGTCAATGACCCAACATCTTCATTGTGTCAATGATTGGTTCGGTTTCCATAACTTCTTTGTGCTTCTTGCTTGTGTCTATTTGATGCATTTTCTTGCATCTCTTTGCATAGATGCTGGGTTTAACTCTTGGTTTCACAATGAGAATCATATTTCTATTTTCTAGCCAGAACCAAGTTGCATCTATGCTTGTGCTTTTTAGTTATTGTGGTTATCTGAGGGCCATCTCCTGTCATATTCAATATCAGTATTTTTAAATCTCTAGGTTTGTCATTCACTTTTTTTAGATTTATTCATATCTCAATTTATTCCTCTTATGATAAATTAAATCCTTCTATGGCATTCTAACATTGTTTTCAAGTTGAGGTCTAGTATAACACTTGTTTATTTGATTTAAATGAGTTTAATAGAATTTGTCTCATCAGCTAAAGGATTATAATCAAATTAATCTTTTTTGAGTAAACTACATTTTAGTCCCTTAAACTGAGGCTTGAGGCTTAAATACAAAATTGATATATAAACTTTAAAATATAACAAAACCTTTTTGAATTTGGGACTAATATGAAAATATTACATTGCTAAAGGCAATGCTTGTTTCAGCTCAATGTTGGACTTAAAAAAAATTCCTTTCTAGTTCCAAAAAGTTAAGTAAAGTTAATGTTTTCATTTTGATGCAAATAGGTGATTAGATGTAGAACTAAACACCATCCTTTTTTACTTGAAAATCTCATATTGTAATTTTGATGTGGACTGGAAACAACATCATGAGGCCATTTTGAGTTGCAGGAGTACCTACACTTGCACCTCTAATTGATAGAGGATTGAAGAAGATTCAAAAGTATTTTGACTTCCCAAGTCTTGTGCATGCCTTTGCACTACTTGTCTTTGTAGTTGTTGTTGCATCTTTATCAGTCATTGACTTGATAATTCTTTTTAGATGGGGTAGGTAAGGTGTGAAAGTTGAATTTCACAAAAATGTTGTTGTCTTTAGTGAATATTAAAACTAGGTTAAGAGAAATCCTATTGAAGCTTTTTGTCCTAATTTTTGTTTAGTGTTTTTCCTTTTTCATTTTTATTTTTTTTTCAATTTGGTTCTCTAAAATATGCCATTTTCCCTGTATTTGTGCTCTATGTCTTCAACAAGTTACATTGAATACAATACTTGTATCAGACACAATATGATAGTTTAGATTTTACTATATTATGGTGTCTATGTTTGTGCTATGGCCTATATTCGTATCAATATCTTGAATTATCTCTTTTAGAAGTTGACTTGTCTCAAACCAATAAGCTTGACCATTAGACTATGCATTGACATACTTGTCATTACACCTCTCAAGCAAATATTCTGATTTTTTTAATATTTTTATTTAGTAATGAGCAATTATTCTAAGTTGTTACTGTTTCAGATGCTATTCCACCGTAAAAACTCACACTTTTGAAGTTCTGGTGAGACTCCTTTTGTGAGGTCCTCATTTTTATTGATCGGCGTTATTCTTTTGAATTTGGGCATATGTAGAATAATGACAAAATGTTGCTATATTTATTTGAAGAAGATCAAATATATCAATTCAAGAAGAATCAAGGATATTTTGGCTCTTTTTTCACTTATATTTCAACTTAAAAAGTATTGATACTGACACAATACAGATCTGGTAACACAATATCTAAAATGTTCAAATACAATTTAAAAAATGCCTTATATTTAATACAAATGTCGGATACAGACTGAATATGACATGAATCTTTATAAAATGTAGAGTTGAAAGTAATGAACATTATGGCATGAATGATTCAAAGAATAGCTCTTATTTGATTATAAGATCATAATCTTTTCCCTTATTTCCCCTAATTTTAGTGCTTAACTTCACTAAGGTGAGCACTTTTTTAGCATTTTGACGACCTTCACACACTTAAAAAAAGTAATCTATGCTAAAAAATTTTTTCGGTTTTATTATTTTTTTATTTTTTTATTTTTTTACAGAATGAAATTCTCTTGATAATGTCATTACTTTTAAGTTGTTAACTTCAAAAGACAATAATTAAACATAACAAAGCAATAAACGCAAAAGCAAGTCTCACAAGTTTCGGGAATTGCTTTCTAAGTACCATGATTTTTGAATTTGTACTTCATTGAATTGGTGGAATGAAGTGAGTAAAACAATAGTAAATATGGTTTTTACTTTCTTCATCGAATGAAAAGATTGCATTGTGCCTCTCCCACTCTGCTTGTTGTCTCTCTGAGAGCTCTTGGTAATGGAAAATTTCTTACCCTGTTGCTTGTAATATGTCTGATGCATGTGCACGTAATGCTCAGAATTGCATTTATACGGAGGCTCCACCCATACGTATGCTATCCCAAATGTTGCGTGTGGACGTATCATATTGCACGCAAGAACTGCTCCTTGGTAATATTTGGGATGCGACTTGGTGCAAAAGTGTGGGATCTTGCCCCTCCAATTGAAAATGCATATTAGGATCTTGTGAACACTTCTTCTGTACTTGTTGGTTATGTTCGTTTGATGCATTCTCTTCCATCTCTCCGCACAGATGTTGGATTTACCTCTTGGTCTTACAATAAAAGTAATGTTTTTGTTTTGTTACAATGAATCAAGTATTGTTTTTTAAGACGTTGACTGTTTTGTCTATAATCTGTATGCGAGTTCTTTAGTCACTGCCACTATCTGATACCAGTTCTTTCAATAAGAGCAATGTTTTTTTCGATTCATCCACATCTCAGTTTATTCCTCTGATGATGACTTAATCCTCATACAGAATGCTAGTATTGTTGTCAATTCGAAGTCAAGTATAATCCTTGGTTAATTGACTAAAATGAGTTTATTAAAAGTTTTTCATATTTGATAAGGGATTATAATCTTCTTCTTCTTTTTTTGTTGGGAAAACTACGATTTGCTCTTATTAAATTAAAGTCTAATTACAATATTAATACACAAATTTTACAATGTAACAAAACACTCATCTAAATTTTGAACTAAAATAAAAACATTAAATCTTTACAATTAATGGCAATAGATACATGATTTTAACTGCGATGACAATGCTTACTCAAGTCAAATTTGAACTTGCAACAGCTTCTTTCCACTTCCAAAAATTGACAGGAATTCAACATTTTCATTTGAATCCAAAGTTCATGCAGTAAAATGTAACAGATATTAAAAAACCCAATAAATAACTTCACTGATGCCCGGAGTTTCCGAGAATTCTCTATCTCCCTTTCTCGGTCTCACTCCTCTTCTCTGACTTGTAAATAGTTGCAAGTTTCCCATGCATATTTGAGGCTCTGAACATGGATTATAACAAAAAGTGGTTCAAAAATCCAGCTAATACAAGGCACAGGATTGAATGTGGAGTATGATGATTCCAAAACAGTATATGATTAGTTGAAGGTTTTGCCTTAAATATAAGGCACAGAGCTAGAAGGAAAAAAGAAGGGACAGCCATAGGGTAAACTAACGTAGTACCTGAACAAGTCAAAGTCAATCAAGGAAGACAAAACAAAAGAAAACAAAGCATGTCTCCTACTACACTTTGCTTCTTTAGACACATATCACAAACTATCTAGCACCATCATTGATTTCAGAACCAAGAATAAAAAAAAAAAAGGCAAAGTTAGGATGACAAGGAGAAGATGATATTATTATAGGGATATTATTACAGGGCTAAATGTCAAGGTACAGAAATAAAACTAAGTGAGAATTTTAATCCACTTTAACCAGATTTCAGATCATTAACTGATCCCGTGGTGAAATCACCAAAGATCTTTGCCATCACAGGACAACAGAAAAGGTTATGCAATTCTAAACTATTAAATGTGTGTAAGTAATAGAGTAAGTATTTCTCAGAGGAAATCAACAAAAAGAGGAATGAAAATATTGTGGAGGCTGCCAAAGTTTATTAAGCTTGTTCTTCTCCGTTTTGATCTTCAAAATTTATTCAGATCAGGCATACCATACCAAAATGGCAGACAAAATCAAGAACATAATGTAAATCACATGATTCAGTAAACCCTTCCGTTCTCTATAATAGAAATTACTAGTCAATGAGCAATAATTGAGAACCATCCAAGAGTCAACAAATCAAATTAGTAAAGAACCACAGAGGAAGAAGGAAAAAAGATAGGTTAAGACTTAAAAAATCAACTGCTAATAACAACAGAAAGAAGCCCGCATTTGCCAACTATATTAGGCAAATATTATCATTAGCACCACAAGTATAACATAAATCAGGACTAAAGGATTTGACCTTGTTTTATTGTTTTGGAAGACCTCTAGTGATCTTTTCATGAAGAATCTTCCCACCTTGGTTTACTGAATCATGTGATTTACATTGTTTGGTTTGGTTTAAGGGAGGAGATAACGATACGTTGTTTGGTTTGGTTGTTGTTTGGGGGGGAGGGAATGAGTTTTAACGTAGGTTGATTGGTTGATTTGGAGGATAAGAGAGAAGTTTGTATAATATGTTATTTGGTTGAATAGAGAATGGATTAATAAATAATTATATTTTTATGATATTAGAATTAATTTTTTTTGTTTTTAAGATATTTTTATAAAAAAATTTTTTTGTTATTTTTTATTATAAAAAATAATTGTTTATTTTTATTTAAAAATATATTTTATTTTTATAAAAAATTATCTTGAATTTTATTAAAAAAATAAAATTTATATTATGTTTGAAGTAAAAGTAAAGTAAAAATAATTTGGTTAAACAAAATTCAAAAAAATTTTTTTTTTAAAAAACTCTCACTTTTGGAGGGAAAAGTTTAAAAGTTGTCTCTTTTTCCCTTCAATTTTTTTATACTAAATAAGGGGATTCTCCTCTCCTCTCCTTCTCTCTAAAACCTTCCAACCAAATATTATCTTAGGTGTGTTTGGTGAGGGGAGGGGTCTTTGGACGGGAGAGGAAGAAAAGGAGATAAGAAGTTTTGTTGAAAAAAATGGGAGGAGAGAGGAGGATGGATAATTATATTTAAATAAATTTATTTTTATATTATTTTAATTTTATTTTTTATAAAAAAAGTTATTTATATTAATATTTAAAAAAATATGAATTTTAATTTTTTAATTTTTTAATTTTTAAAAAAATTATTTTAATTTTTATTAAATATTAAAATATTAAAAACTTAAAAGATAATAAAGTAAATTATAACTTAAAAAATACTCTTTCCCTTTTCTCCTCTCTAAAATCTCTCAATTTGGAGAGGAGAAAAATTTGCCTCCACTTCTCTCCCTTCCCTCCCAATTTTGTCTAACCAAACATTTTATTTCCCTTCTTTTTTCTCTAAAAACCCTCCAATCAAACACACCTAAATGGAAGAGAGGATGTACCACAGCGTAGAAAATGAAAGCTGATTGAAGATATAACTGTGTAGACGTGTATGGACGGTAAATTATTCATTTGACGTTTCCATTTAAATAAATCTAGTTTTGGGATTATTTCCACTTAGCATGGACTTGAGATTTTGCCGAGTTATTATAGAATGTCATTCTCTAACTATATTGACTGCAATCCAATCCATGAGGATCTTGACTATATTTTTCATCTGAGGGAAAATATTTATCATATTTTTATATCATTAAAATTTAATATTATTGTTATTCATATTCTAATAAATATATAAATAAATAATTTTAATATAAAATATAGTCATAATTCAATCATGATTCAAAAGTTATTTTGTAATTTTTATAAAAAAAAATTAAATCATGTGATAAAATATAAATGACAATGACATTAAAAAAAAATTGATTTTCTGTTACATAGTTTTGTATTGTATAGCATGAAAATCACCCAAAAAAAAAAGGATAATTTTACGTATTATTACTTATATCTTTATTATACTATTTTTTTTAATTATAATATAACATGTATTTTTTTTTAAACATCTCATCATCTAACTCACTCTTTTCCTTTTAATACTGTCAACACTTGACATACGTCTAAAACAAATATCTTTGGCTCTGAATTCGCACATACAAAATAACAACAAAATGTCGCTATATTTATTTGAAGGAGATCAAATATATCAATTTAAAAAGTATTGATATTGACACAATACAGGTCTTGCTTGTGACACAGTATCTGAAATGCTTAAATACAAATTAAAATATATCTCATATTTAATACAAATGTCAAATACAAATCTAGTGCGATATAATTTTATTTTTAATGTATTGATATTCAATAGATTCTTTTTCGACAAAATGTAGGGTTGAAAGTAATGACATTATGGCATGAATGATTCAAAGAATAGCTCTCATTTGATTATATGTCATAATCTTTTCACTCATTTCCCCCAACTTTAGTGCTTAGCTTCACCAAGGGGAGCATTGTTTTTAGCATTTTGACTACTTCCTAGCATGCCTAAAAAAATAATCTATGATATAATTTTTGTTTTTGTTTTTTTCCTTTGAGTGAATGAAATTCTCTTGATAATGCCATTACTTTTACCTTGTTAACCTCAAAAGACAATAATCAAATACAACAATGCAATAAACGAAAAAGCAAATCTCACAAGTTTTAGGGATTGCTTTTCGGGGACCATGATTTTTGAACTTGTACTTCGTTAAATGGGTGGATTGAAGTGAGTAAGACAATAGTAAATATGGTTTTTATTTTCTTCATCATATAAAAAGATTGCACTGTGCCTCTCCTATTGTGCTTGTAGTCTCTTTTAATGCTCTCGGTAATGGAAAATTTCTTACCCTATTGCTCGTAATATATCTGATGCTTGTCCACGCTTAGAATTGCATTTATACGCAGGCTTCATTCATACAGACGCAATCTCAAAAGTTGTGTAGATATGTATCATATTGCACGCAAGAATAGCTGAGCTCCTTGGTAACATTTGGGATGTGACACGGTGCACGAGTAAGGGATCTTGCCTTTCCAAATGAAAATGCATATTTTAGGATGTTATGAAAACTTTTTCTGTACTTTTTGATTGTGTTCTTTTGACTCATTCTCCTCCATCTCTTTGCACAAATGCTGGACTTATCTCTACATCTCACAATAAGAGTAAAACAAAGAATCAAGTATTGTATTTTAAGACGTCGACTTTTGTCTATAATCCATACGTGAGTTCTTTAGTCACTGCACTATTTGATACCTGTTCTCACAATAAGAACAATGTTTTTCAGACTCAATTCACATCTCAGTTTATTCCTCTGACGATGACTTAATCCTCGTATGGGATACTGGTATTGCTGTCAATTTGAGGTCAGCTATAATCCTCGGGCGATTGATTAAAATGAGTTTATTAGAAATTTCTCTCATTAGCTAAGGAATTATAAACTCTTTTGTGGGGGGGGGGGGGGGGGGGGGAGGGAGGGGGGGACCTACGATTTGCTCTTATTAAACTAAACAAAATTAATATATAAATTTTACAATTTAACAAAACACTCCTCTAAATTTTGAACTAAAATAAAAACATTAAATCTGAACAAAAATTAACGGCAATAGATACATGATTTTATCTGTGATGACAATGCTTACTTTGGTCAAATTTGAACTCGTAAAAAATTTCTTTCCAGTTCCAAAAATTAACAGGAATTCAATATTTTCATTTGGATCTAAAGTTCATGCAGTAAAATGTAACAGATACTGAAGAACCCAGTAAATCACTCCACTGATGCCCACAGTTTCCGAGAATTCTGTATCCCCCTTTTCTCGGTCTCACCCCTCTTCTCCGGCTTGTAAATAGTTGCAAGTTTCCCATGGACATTTGAGGCTCTGAACATCGATCATAACAGAAAGGGGTTAAAAAATCCAGCTCAAAGAAGGCACAGGATTCAACATGTGGAGTATGATGATTCTAAAACAGTATATGATTAGTAGAAGCTTTTGCCTTAAATATAAGGCACAGAACTAGAAGAGAAAAAGAAATGGCAGCCTTAGGGTAAACTAACGTAGCACCCGAACAAATAAAAATCAATCATGGAAGATGAACGAAAGAAAACAGAGCATGTCCCCAAGTACCCCTTGCTTCTTTAAACACATCACAAACTATCGAGCACCATCATTGATTTCAGAACCAAGAATAAAAAAAAAAAGGCAAAAGTCAGGATGACAAGGAGAACATAATGTTATTACTGGGCTAAATGTCAAGTTTCAGAAATAAAACCAAGTGAGAATTTTAATCCACTTTAACCAGATTTCAGATCATTAACTGATCCCACAGTGATATCACCGGAGATCTTTGCCATCCCAGGACAACAGAAAAGGATATGCAGTTTTAAACTATTAAATATAAGTAATAGAGTAAGAAGTATTTCTCAGAAAGAAATCAACGACAAAAGGAATGAAAATATTGTGGAGGCCGCCAATGCTTAATTAAGCTTATTCTTCTCCGTTTCGTTCATCAAAATTTATTCAGACAAGCCATACCATACCATACCAAAATGGTAGAGAAAATCAAGAACACAATGTAAATCACATGTTTCAAAGAAACCTTCTGTTCCCTATAATAGAAATTACTAGTCAATGACCAGTAATTGAGAACCATACAAGAGTTAATAAATCAAATTAGTAAAGTACTGCAAAGGAAGAAGGAACAAGGTTGGGTTAAGACTAAAAAAATCAACTGCTAACAACAACATAAAGAAGCAAGCATTTGCTAACTATATAAGGCAAATTTTAACATCAGCAGAGCAAGTATAACAAAAATCAGGACTAAAGTATCTAACCTTGTTTTATTGTTTTGGAAGAGCTCTAGCGATTATTTCATGAAGAATCTGCTCCGCCTTGCATTCTCATTTTTCTCAAAAGAGTGCGAATAACTGTTTCATATGTCACTGAATTTCAAAGGCAGCCATTCTATTTCATTTTCGAAAGCAAGGTCATAGCTTCTTCAAACAAGCTCAAGGCAATTGATCATAATGCTGTACGCACGGATATCTAAACAATGGTCTTTGATCCAAAGATGCTGAAAAATCTCTTGTGCGGTATTTAGTCCACCACCTTTGCACAAACCATCAAGAATTATAGCGTATGTCTGCACATCAGGATGAATTCTTTGATTCTTTGATGGACAATTTGCTTATATAATGCAATTGCCTTGTCAAGACGTTGCTACTGTCTAACAATATATTAAAAGTAATTATATAGGGAACCGAGTTTTAGCAATGCATTTCCTTTAAGAGATCCATAGCTTCATCCACCATTTTAATTTTACAATATCCATTAATCAAGATAGACATAAGGTGCCAAACCACATTTGACCATCTTCTTGAACACTTTTTTTTTCTTTTTCTTGACTCACTAACATTGTTGATCAAATAATACCCATCCATTAAAGCACTGTAAGTAACAACATTAGGTTTCCAACCACACTTCATAATCATAGCAAACACAACTTGTGCTTCTATGCTCCTTCTTTCTTTACAAAATGCATCAAACGATAACCAGAGATATGAGCATCTGGGTTGATGTAAGCGAAAACTGCTTCTTGCCATTGACCCATTCTTCCAGAGATATCATAGACGTGAAAATATTTGCAGAGATCCTTGATCAATCATTTTACAACACAAATCACGTGCCTCGTTTACAAATCCAACCTTACAAAAGCCATGAATGACTGTATTGCACATTACTGCACGATGAATTGAGATTCATATCTAGATATGAGCATCTGGGTTGATGTAAGCGAAAACTGCTTCTTGCCATTGACCCATTCTTCCAGAGATATCATAGACGTGAAAATATTTGCAGAGATCCTTGATCAATCATTTTACAACACAAATCACGTGCCTCGTTTACAAATCCAACCTTACAAAAGCCATGAATGACTGTATTGCACATTACTGCACGATGAATTGAGATTCATATCTCTCCTTGCTTTGCCAAAGGGCGAAAGCACAATCCCAATCACTGCTTCAAGATTAGGACACAATAATATTACGGACATCAACAATTTAATGGCAACTCTTATTCTTTCGTTTTACATAACCCATTGATTGAGGTGTCACAACGCACTTCCTCTAATTTCAATCCTTTTGCCATTAGGTCGTCATGAAAGTCTAGTGCTTTCCCCACTTATCTTATTATTGATACAGAGTGCTTTCGTTAATATAGTCAACGAAATTATATCTGGTCCATTACCGTCCTTGAGAATCTTCTTCAATATAGAGAAAGCGAATGGCATCCGATCCACATGCCCGAAGCAAATGATTAAGAAGCTCAGGGTCATTAAAGATGGCGTAAAACCCTCGAATTCTGCTAGTGCAAAAAGTGAGATAGCAGTTCGATAGTGTTTGGTCTTTGCAAGTGAACCCAGAATCTTATTAATTTCGACTGTTGAGGGTGGGGGACGCATATGGAGCATGGGATTGAATGAAGCAACAGCAACGAGGATGTTACTCGTGTTGTGATGGAGGGGCACAAGAGAAAGAGAGAAGGAAGGAAGATGGAGAAGATGGAAGAAAGAGAGGAAATTGGGAGAAGGCATACCTTGTAGCTGTAGACACTAACATCTTCACCTCAGTTGTCAGATCCTTCAACAAAGGCTTCGATGATAGTCTCTGGAGGAAAAACGCAAGAAACTTACCCTAAACAATCGAATAGGAGGGCACACCAAATTGGGGGCGCAAAGCACCGCCGGCTCGGTTCCGTCAAAACTACGTTTACGTAAAAGCTAAAGTTCCCAAGCCTTGCTTTTTTTGAAACGTGATTTGGGGAGGTTTTAACAAAAATCTAAATACGCATTAAGTAGTTTGGGTAGGGTTGGGCTGATTTTTGAGCTAATCAGCTCATTTTATTTTGTTTTATTTAAAATTTTTGATAAAATTATAAAGAGCAAATTATATAAATTTTTATAAATTTTGTTAAAATTATATAATTATTTTTTTATTTTTTAAAAATATATAAATTTCTTTTAAAATAAAAAAATTATTATACACTTTAGTTTAATTTTAAATTTTGTGAATAAAATACTCTCTATTTAATTTTTTTAATTAAAAGATATGTATTTAGGTTTAATAGAGAATATTGTAATTAAAAAATTTTAAATTAGAGACAAGTATAAAGTAACATTTTGTTTTAAAAGAAATTTATGTATATTTAAAAAATGAAAAAGAGTTTATTTTTAACAAAATTTAAAGAAGGTTTATGTAATTTATTTAATTATAAAATAATTTTTAGATAAATAAAATGTTTACATAAATTTTTGTAAAACTCTGAAAAAAATAAAATTTTTAAATAAGTTCTTTAAAATAATTTTTTTAAAAAAATAAGATTAGGTCAAATTAAGTTAAATTAATCGGTATAGTCTTGTAATCCTATCTAATTAATAAGTTCTTTTTTTAACTCAATTTAACCTAACTCATTATAGTCGAGTCCAGGGGACCAAACAAACTGACTATGATCACATCTAATACCAAAGAGTAGAAAGTGAAAGCCAAGCAAAAGTATACCACGGACGTGTATTGACAGGCAATTACTTATTTGACATTTCAATTTAAATGAATTTAGTTTCGGGAATTGTTTACAATTAACATGAACTTGGGATTTCTCCAAGTTATTGTAATGTGATTCTCCAACTATACTAGCTGCAATCCAATCCATGAGGCTCTTGAATTCTTGATTATAATTTTGTCTTGAGGGAAAATATTTATTATAATTTTAATTATTTAAAATTTTAAGAATATTAGTATTTATATTTTAATAAATAAATAATTTTTATTTAAAATTGAAATACCAACTCAATCATAATTTAAAATCAAATTGCATACTTTTCTATAAAAAATAAATTAATTTATATAAAAAATATAAATAACAGTAATACTAAATATTTAATAACTGGTATAATATTACAATAGAAAATAAGCTTATCTTAGAGATCATGATTGATTTCTCCAAATTGTAGGCGCCTATTTACTTGGTGACAGTCAATTACTCATTTGACTTTTCAATTTAAATAAATTTAGTTTTTTTATATAATTAACTATTAGTAATAATTAAAATATGATATTTTTTTCAAATAGTCAAAATTAAATAATTGATACTAATTGAAAATGGGATCTTCTATATGTTGTGAAGTATAATAAAGTTAAAAGAAAAAAAGTATAAAATTTTTTTATTTAAAAAAAAATTATGACGACCTTCTTATTTAGAGAAGCATTACATTTTTATTATACTTTCTAATACAATAAAAGATTCACTTTGATACTAATTATTATAGACCGTTCATACATGAGTTCTAAAAGTTTAAAACGGTCCAATTAATTTCATCAAGATTCAAAATTCAGCAATTACAATGCATCAAACTAGGTATAATGAATTGGCACACTCACTTTATTTGAATAGCAGAACCAATGCAAGCTAGGTCCTTCAACAAACTGACCCTAAAGGGTTGAATAGGAGGAAATAGTATACCAATTACCAAAAAGTAGAGAAAGTGAAAGCAGAATAAAGTGGAATGTCTAGAAGAGGACTTAGTTGGAGACAGTCAAATTACTCATTTGCTTTTTAAATTTTAATAAAATTTAGTTTTGGGATTGTTTACAATTAGCATGGATTAACAATTTCCCCTTGTTATCGTAGAATGTGATTCTCTAACGAACGTGACTAAACCAATCGATGAGATATTCATCCAAGGGGAAATATTTATTACATTTTTATATTATTAAAAAAATGTAATAATAATATTATTATTTACATTTTGATAAATAAATAGTTTTTTATTTAAAATTTAGTTACTAACTCAATCATGAGTTAAAAATTAAATTATGTATTTTTTATAAAAAAAATTCAAATTATGTTGTACAATATAAATAACAACAATACTAAACACTTATGAGTAACAAAAATAAATTCATCATATAAATTCTGATTAGTGTCTTCAAATTAAACATGTTATCAAGAGCAAAATCACGCCATCAACTAATTAGCAAATTGGAGTCCAGGTCACCTAAAGGTAAGTTATCATTAATGTCACATGATTCAAATCCATGTACCAAAATATTAGAGTTTAACCAACATCTAAACTCATGCCATACATAGGATGCTCTATCAAAATGTTTATTGATACAAAGTCTTATTGCATAATCAACATCCATTAATCCTAATTGAAAAATTATTTTCTCTTTCTAGTCTTAGTTATCTTCACTCAGTTCAAAGAACTTAAAAATTAAAGATGTTATTTGGTTGCAAGTGGCAAATAATTACATGTTACGTCAATATTTTGATACAATTAAGTATTTCATATGACATGTTTTACTAATGGAAAATATATCTTTTAAACTATAAGCTTAATAACAAATAAAAGTATCTGGTTATGTTTTATTTAATTGGATTCATATGTAAAATATGTTGAATTAGCAAATTATATATTGTATTTTAATCCTTGTGGAAAAATTAATAAAAATAAAAATTTATTATTCTACCCTAACTAATCATATAAAATATGATAACAATCTTATAGAATAATGATTATTATATTAAATATAGTTAATTATAAATTAATGTTATTTTTTTTCAAATGATCATAAATGTAATTTTAATTCCTTATGTACAATTTTAGAATAATTAAAAATGTTGTAACTAAACTTTGATTAAACTGAAATTATACGGATCAGAAGATATCATAATTAAAATTAAATGCTTGTATGTGATTGAACATCAATGCATAAACAAATATTTCATAACGAGAATTAAATAGTTAATCAATTAATCAACTCAAAAAAATGTGACTAATCAATTAATTAAATTCTCCTTTTAATTTAACCCAAATGTGTCATAATCATTACCTAAATATTAATTAACCAAAATTAGATATAAATAAAATGATAAAAAAAATTAATTTTATAAAAATTTTTGACAAAAAGGCCTATCAATATTGCCAAAATTAACTTAAATTGCCCAAACAAATTAAAAAAACTAAATTAAGTGGCATTAAATAATTTTACAACCCTTTTTTGATAAAGGTTTCACTAAATATTGTAAAAAATGTACTTAAGTTGTCAAAAATAAAGATCAAAGAAAAACACACACACAATTGCTACATTGGCTCATATCAACAATTTAATAATAGGTCCATATTACAAAGTAGCAAAAATAGCCCAAAAAGGGGAAGTCTTATTTCTTAAAGGCCTAGAAAACAAGAAGCCCACGTTTACAATTGGCCCAAATTTTTTTAAATAAAACATCATGTCCTAAAAATGCGTTTGAAAAAATCTCCAAATTGTCGCAAGCCCAAAACGGAACCCAGAAATCACCAAGTGAATTGCGTGTCAGTTTACAAAAGGGTCCAAAATGTAGATGTAAGTTAACCAAAATGACATGTCATTTACCATCAAAGCTTAATATGACATGTCGCCTACATTATCCTTGACTGTTCGACTGGCCAATTCATTCGACTCAAACGTGTTTTGGACCCATCATGGAACTTGATCATATCTCATGTTACAAACCTCCATTTTCAATGCTCCAAATTGCAAAATGGTTAGGAGGGGACAATTTAATGATTTCCATAATCAAAATGAATTAAAGAAGCTTTACAAATGCAACTCAAAATTGCAAGAAAACAAAAAATTTCAAGCTTCAATAATGAGCAAGCCCAAGGTATTAAAGGATTTGATACCAATAGTTAGATAAAATGAATATGTAATATATATATATATATATATATATATGTGTGTGTGTGTGACATCCAAATGAATCAAAATACGAAAAATCAGTTGCTTCCAACCATTGCCAAATCTAGAAGCTTGCTACAATAGGGATGTTTATAAGCTCTTTGTTTTTTCTCATTGATGGTGTATATAATTGTCGTGAACTCAATTAGCTTGACGAAACTAAGTTTGGGAACTGTTATTTATAAAAAAAAATGAAAAAAGATATCTTCCTATCAAAGATATATCTCAAGATAAGGTGGAGGAATGGTGCTTTAATGGTAAGCTAAAATATGTTCTAAATTAGAGACATGGTGTAAGGACTAATCTCATTGAATGTTGCAAATTTGTTAACTTGTTTGTCTTGCCTGTGAAGGTTGGCAACTTGTTCCAACCTTCACAAGCCACACTCTAAAACTCCATTCATTCATCATGCTAACCAACATAGATTTTAGGAAACATTAAATGTTGTTACAAAATGACACCAACGACAAAGAAAACGCAACATACAAAAGAAATACACTAAATGGAATAGAGTATCTTGATAGATACTAACGGCAAAAGCATTATTAAATTTAACATAATAATTGCTAGTTATAAAATATATATATACACACAATCAAATATTTTTAAAATTTGAAAATTCAAGTGTAAGATTTCTACATTTGCAAAGTAAAAAATAATTGCATAAAATGTATGCATCTTATAAAGTGGGTTAAACTCAACCCTGGTAAATGTTGTTGTTATTGTATGATAAAATTGTAATAATTAAGATATTTATTTGTGTGTATGGAAACTATGTATAATTTTTCTAAATTACAACTTAATTACAATTTTGACACTCAATTTTTAAAACATAATAATTTACTTCGAAAACTATCATAAAGAGTGATAATATTATATATCAATTAAAACTAACATATAAAAAGTCATGTAATTATCACATGATATTTTGTGATTTTATCATCTTCTCCAATTTTTGTTTGGCACAATTTTTGGCCAGCATTAATCTCAAATTCTCAATTTCTAAAATGTGGGTCTTGATTCATTTGTAATGTAAAAAAATTCAGTAATAGTTAAAATTAATTTATTATTTTTAATAAAAATAATTTTGAATTAATTTATCTTAAAAATATTTTTTTGCCATCAATTATTTATACATAAATTAAATAGAGAATTCATGTGTGTTTATGTGGTATATGATATTTGACTTAGGTTAGTATCTTTAAAATTTTAAACTTGTTAACCAAAACTATATCTTATGACTTACGAGTTGGGAATTTTCTAGCTTTATCTAAACATTGTGGGTGCGGATATAGTAGATGAAACTTCAAATTCTATGTTCATAAGGTTTTATCAGTTATCAATTGAAAACCCAGGCTTCTTTTCTTTTTATTTTTTGGGAACCATAAAAACTCATACTTAATATGCCATCAGTTGGGGGTGTTACACTGCTTTGTGAAATAGAAATGGACAATTTTATGAAGATTTTAATTTTTAATGTTAAGATTTCAAATGTCATCATCTTAATTAATAATTCAATTCCAACAACAATAATTTTTAATGTTAAGTGTTCAAATGTCATTACCTTAATTAATAACTCAATTCCAACAACAAATCAAAGAGAGAATCATGGATCTTGTGTGGATTAGATGTACATGCATTCAATGATTAGGATATGCTCTATACTCCATGTACTTCTCTATACATATAAGAAGTGGATTTTAATCATTGAATATACATATATTTAGTACATCTCAATTTTTTAGAACCATGAGATAATGAAATATATCTCAACAAATATATAATCTTAATTCAGAGTCAAATCAAATAACTTATCATTAAATATTTATTATTTTAGCTTTTCTTTCCTAAAGAATTTTTTCTGTTTGTTGAGTCCTTTGTATATATTATACACAATAGTCGTTGTATTAATATATATATATATATATATATGGTTAAGTAAAAAAAAGATATATTTAACTATTCAAATTTTTCTTTAAATTTATTATTTAAATCAAAATGTTGAGAGGTCAAATCTTTCATTATATATATATATATATATATATATATATATAACCGTTGAAAAAATAAAACCTCAGGATAATCAAACTCTACTAGACGATCAAATACATGCAAGAGTTTGGTCACATAAGTTGATAAACATAGTTATCCTGAGAATCTCAAAAGGAAGGTTAAGTACATCATATAAATTTTGCATTCAACAAAAAATAAGAAGCAAGTTTTTAGGAATTAACACATAGTCTTACATATTTTGTTATTGAAGGTAATTTAGTAAAAAAAAAGTAAATTGAATTTAAATATATATTTTAAAAATAAAAAATTATAATTTTAACAAAATTTATATAATTTATTCTAAAATATATCATTCAAATTAATCTTCCGCAACACTCGATGAATATGGCAAGTGTTTTAACATTAATTCTCATATCTCTAAAACCTTATTGCAGGTTCATAAAAGCGCTTGTACAAAGTTCAAGCATCCTTTCTTTAAGCTCTTGAAGGAAAGTCCACCCAGTACTATACCCATGTACTTTAATTTAGGAACAAAAATGGATGAAAGGATAATATTAAAGTTATTTTAATTAAAAAGAATTAAATTAAAAAAAGTAGTTTAAATAATTAAAGGCTTAAATGTGCTTTTAATTTCTCTAGTTTTATAAAAATTCCATTTAAAATTTAATGTTAAATTTAATTCTTGACTAATTATGATATTATTTATTTATTGAATATCATTATTTCACTTTCATCTTTGGTTTCTAAGTCATATTGATAAATTTTCCATTATACTTTAGATAGAAATTAAGAGAGGGAGAAAGTTGAATGATTTTAAGAAAATAAAAATGCAACATTACTTACTTACTTTTAAATTATATAAACTAAAAATTTAAGTCATTATTGAATAAAAAATGCATTTATTTCTTGATAACTTAAAATATATTTCTTTCACAAATAAAGCTTACTGCAAGTTTCAATGAAAACTAACCATCATTTATGAATTTCTTAAAATGGGTTTTTTTTACAGGGAGCTCAGTCTCCGGGAGAGCAAACTCTTTACCATTAGGTTACTTTAAAATTTGTGTGTATGTTAATAAAAAAATATTTTATACATTTTAGAAAATGTCCAACAATAAGAAAGCTCTACCTTTTGAAAATCCAACTTGCATACAGCATTACTATTCTATATTAATTTTTTAATTTTTAGATTTGATTAAATTATATATAATATTTCTTTTATTTAAAAATTATGTTTGACTTTCTTAAAACTTTCCTTATCCCTTAAATCTGTCTTCTAATTCATTTTTAATTAAAAAAAACCTTTTTCATAACATGAGAATATAATTCTACGAGGAATATGATAGTAAAAATAATTAAATTAATAGTGATTATATTCTTAAATATAATAGTAAAAATAATTAAATAATTTTATTTTTGAAAGAAATATATATTATATAAAAAAGTTGATTTTATTAAAAAAATAATTTGAAAGAGAATCGAGTACAATTTCTAACAAAAGAAGGACTTTAACTGCAATTCAGACAAAGCTCAACGAAAATTATTGTAATTTACTCAATAAAAAGTAAAACAAAGGGCCAGCCTATAATTTTCAATTCTTGTCGTTGTGATGAGCCCTCTGGCACCTTAATGGAGTCGTGGTTGCTGGTGTGGTTGGAAGATGAGGACCATTGCCTTGCCATTTCCATTCCTCTACCCCCAAAGGAACACCACTTGAAAACTTGCTTTTTACATCCTCAAAATCAAGCTTTTCTGCTCTGTGTTCCCTCATTTAAGCTGCAGAAAGGGCGTAGTATCCTCAAAATGAAGATTCTTAGGTACGAAATTGATAATTACTCTCCTTTCTTTTAATATTATTTTCCCTTTCTACAGGAGTTATAACTTAATTATGGGAACTATTTTTTTAACTTGATTTATATGGAGGAAAGTTATTTTGTTTTAAAAGTTATTTATTTATTTTGGTTTTATTATCATTTTGGTCCTTTAACAAATATATTTGTTTTAATTTTGTCTCTTAATTTTTAATTTGTAGAATATTAATCATTTTTCTTTACCTCAATAATGACCATTTAAGAACACTAGAGAAAATTAATGGATTATTTATGAGCACTAAAAAAAAGAAATAAGAATCATTTTAAAACGTGAATATGATACCAATGGAAAATTAAAAGGAATCAAATTATAACAAAACAAAGTTAAAAGGGTCAACTTAAAATAAATGAATAAGTTAAAATACCAAAGTCATAGCTAAGCCTTACTTTTTTTTATTAAATATATATTTTTTAATGGAAGGTAGAAATAAGCCATCTCATATGGAACAAGTTCTATTGTGAATCATGCTTTTAGATAAAGCATTTAAGCCTATATTCTTTTTCATGGTTTTACTTATAGTTTTTCTTGGTCTCCCTTTACCTTTAACTTTTAATCTGATCTACTCTCCTTACTAGGGTTTCTATAGGTCTTTTTCACACATATCCAAACTATTTAAGACACTATTCTACAATCTTTCTTATAATAAGTGCGATCTCAACTTTTTCTCTAATGTATTCATTTCTAATTCTATCTTATTTGGTATGTCCATTCATCTAACACTACATTTTTATCTCTGTAACATTGAACTTATTTTTTTATTAGTTTTTTATTGTCCAACACTCAATCCATACAACATTGCATGTTTTATAACTATGTGGTAAAATTTAACTTTAAGTTTGAGTGATACTCTTTTATCACAAATAATACCTAAAATACTCTTCCTTGTCATCTACCTTACTTGAATTCTATAGTTTATATCTTTCTTTATTTTTCGATCATGTTGTACGATGGATCTAAGATATTTAAACTGTATGACTTGTGATATGGTATATTTTCCAAGTTTCACTTTTATGCTAGAATTAATACATCTTTTGCTAAGCTTACATTCCATCTTATGTAGAAGCTAGAGTAATATACCTTTTTTATTTTTTATTTCCTAAATTTGATTGTTGAAACATTAGTTTTGTGATAGGATTTCAAGGGCAAAGGGTTCTGGTCTTCTTGAGCAAATGGAAGTGAGTTTTTCCCTTTGTTGTCAAGCTTAAAACATTGCATTTTAGTGATTAGCAAATCACAGTTGACACACATAATGTAATTCATTTGATGCTGATTTTAGGGGAGAAAATTTCAATGAAGAGTTAAAATTAGAAAACAAAAATGTTCATTTTGTTTTTGTTTTTTGTAAAAAAGATATTGGCTTTGTGATCTTCTTGTTACTTGTTTGGAACAAAAGAAACTAATGGAAGTGCTAATATGAAGTGCTAAATGACAAGATAATATCTTATAGAACTAGATCTTACCTTTGTATACATCCTTGTCAAAATAAAATTTGTGTAACTTATATATGTTAATTTATCATATTGGTTCAACTAAAATGAGTTTAGAGCTTGCAAAACTAGGTCGGCTGCTATTCTTACTTATGGGTTGTTTGATGATGTGACGTATACGACTTTCTTTATCTTGACATTTCTTGGCTATGAGAAAAGTATAGGGAAGAATCCTTTAGCCAATCTTCAAGGCACTCTTAGGGGTAAAATTGCTTCATCACTACTTATACTTATTCTTTATCATTAATTCATTATGACAGAGTCTCATATGGATATGCTTTTGCCATGATAACAAGGTCCTAAAAATAAAGTATTTTGTGGTTGCTCATTGCTGTCATGTATTCATTCCATCTAAGTTCTTATCAAGTTTCTCAAACAAACTGTAATTTTATCAATTGAATGTAGTTAATGGAATCACTTCTAGAAAGTTCATGTTGTTAAAGTAGGTAAATTCAACATGCATATTTATGTTTATTTTTCATTTCTCTTATGTTTCTTTAAGATAAGAAATAGTAGATTAGTTAAATGGTACATTAGACTACAATGAGAAGACAAAATTTAGACTCACTTTGTATAACCTCGATGTTAGGTTCACCATTGTCTTTAAGGAACCTTTCTCTTCTTGCTTATGATTTTAGATGTTCTAGAAGGCTTGACATTAAGTTCTTATGCTTAACATATGTCCTCTCCTTTGAATCCATGGCTGAAAAACTTGAATTGAATGTTTCAAGGAAACTTGTCAATATTATGTTTCAATCATATTTGCTGTCTACAAAAAATTTTATGTTACAGAAGATATTTTATACTTAAAAGGCTATAAACAGATGGTAGCTACCTAGTAAAGGCTATAAACAACCAACAAAGAAATGGAGACAATGAATGAAAGCAGAATTACAGTTTGACTTGAAGAGGTTGACTGTAGAACTTGAGGTAATTGGACAATGACTAATGGAATAATAGATACGATCACAGTCCTTGCACCATAGCTGGTCTAAATATCAATGCTTACCTCAGATCTTATGACATAAGCAAAAATTAAGAATGAAATAAGAGGAACATAATCATTGAGATTTAATTGTCTCATTCAAAACAATATGAATGAAGGCAGGATCTATCCAAACTTAATATCTAGTATGCAAAAAAGTCAATTTGTATGTTAGAGTTCAAATACACCTTTTAAGTAGACTTCACCTTAAACATGCTTAAACTTAATCTATTTGTCTTGTATAACCCAGGACATCTGAATTTTTTGAGTAAATGAAGAGATTTAATATAGACTTTTCAATAATGGATTCAGACTTGCTCAGATAATAAGCATTGAATAATCTCATAACAAATAGATAATATGGAAACACTTGTTAAGGTAAAGACTTTCATGTTTCTCTAATCTATTGCCACTGAGTTTTCAAGGTCGCACTTTCTAATAATAAGACAGGAGTTCCATAGTAAAGTCAAAAGCACTACATTTGATCCAGCTGAGAAGCCCATAGTTAACTCATAATAATCAATTGGCTGTCACTTTTTTTTACCAAACGAGGTTGAAATGAACTGTGACCTGAATTAACTTTAATTAATGACTTAGCGGTTAAACCACTAGCCCAGTGAGTCAATGACTTGGACATCTTCATCATATCAATTATTGTTCTAGTTTCTAGAACTTCTTCTATGCTTCTTTCTTGTGTTCATTTGATGCATTTTCTTCCATCTCTTTGCATAGATGTTGGGTTTACCTCTTGCTCTCACAATGAGAATAACATTTTTGTTTTTTAGCCAGAACCCATAATTGTTATTTGATAGCCATCCCCTGTCACATTCAATATTAGTATTTTAAAATCTCTAAGTTTGTCATCCACTTTTTTAGATTTATTCATATCTTAATTTATTCCCTTGATGATAACTTAAATCCTTGTATGGCACGCTAGCATTGTCTTTGATTTGAGGCTTAGTATATGTTAGTGATCAATCTTTATTTCCTTAATCTTTATTATTAATTATGGTAATCTTGTAATTATGTTAGATATCTCTATAATTATGATAGAAAGTTGACCTAGGAATTAGTTTCCTAATTGTTAGAGATTTGATAGGATTTTATTTTCTTTCCTTATTTTTGATTTATTTTCTTTCCTAGAATAGCTTCATTCTTTTTGTATAAATACTCTTGTACCTTGATTAAGTAATACATACAAGAATTTCTTAATTTATGTCATGGTATCAGAGCCCTAGAGTTCCTAGGACATCTACCTTTCTTTTTCAGGCCTTTCTTACTATTTGTTTTTAACGAAACCTTCAATATTACTACCTCTTTGTGTTTCATGCATACCCATTCAACCCTACCACTACTAAAGCCTTTAGACCACATCGGCTGGCATTTTCCCGGTGACCAAACCCTGTTTGGCCTTCCCACGCATTGCCATAAGTTTTTTGGAGCATCTTTCACATGCCGGCACATATAGGCACGTGAACCTCCTTTCCAGCCACTGCTTTTTCTATATCTGGCTGCCTTACCTTGTTGTATTTGTTCTCGATGTCGTTTAATTTTTTTAGGGTCTGTGTGTGCTCATTCTCCTTCTGCATGTGTTCTTTAACATTAGTTGGCTATTGTTTATTCCTATGTTCCATGAAGTTTGCTATTTCCTTGTGTTCTAGACCATGTTTGAGTCTACGGTCACTTGCCACCTTTTTGATTCAGCCATGGGCAACTCCTCTAGTCCTACAGAGTTGTAACACATTCCCTTGACATACCAATTGAATGGTAAGAACTACTTAAAGTGGTCTTAGTTGGTTCACACCTTTCTAAAGGGTTGAGGCATGCTTAACCATTTTCTTGGTATTGGTTAGAAACTCGACAATCTTAAATTTGCTGCTTTGGATGAAGAAAACTCTATGATCATGACTTGGTTACTTCTTTTTGTGTCCCCTGATATTAGTAATACCTGTATGTTTTAGTGTTCAACTCAAGAGATATAGGAGGTTGTTTAGCAAACCTACTCTAAAGTTTGAGACGCAGCACAAATTTATAATATTAAGATGAAAATTACCCATACCAAACAGAGGTCCTTGTCGATCACTACATATTCTAATCTCTTGAAAAGTCTTTGACAGGAACTGAATCACTATCAATGTATTCAGATGAAATGTAGTGATGACGTCATTATTCTTAAGCGTCTTATAAAGAAAGACATGATTTATGAATTCTTTGCCGGTCTCAACATTGACTTTGATGCCGTTAGGGTTCAGACATTAGGATAGGAGGAGTTACCATCCTTGAATGAGACTATTGTTCTTGTCCTAACTAAGGAAGTTAAACGATGTGTCATACTTGATGCCTCACAATTGAAGAGTTTTGCTCTAGTCTCTAAGTATTTCAAGCCATGTTCTAATGCAGTAAAAGGAAAACCAGAACACCTTCAACAACCTAATAAGGATACCTTATGGTGCACCTATTGCAAGAAGCCTTGCCACACTAAGGAGAAGTGTTGGAAACTCTATGGTAAGCCTCTACACATGAAAAAGGGACCCAACCAAGCTCATATGGTGACCACCTGTTCTATCAGTAAGGATACCTCCTCTATGGCTAATTTCAATGAGGAGGAGATTGAAAAGTTATGAGATCTTTTAGGAACCTTGGGGAAAAGCCCCTAATCTACCACTGATACTTGTTTTTTGGTTTTTCTAGGTATTTCTTCTCACTCTTCGTCTGCCTGTAATTTCATCTTTAATGTCTCAAATAAGGTTTCTTCAACCTCTTGGGTCATTGACTCTGCAGCCACTGACTATATGACTCATTACTCTTAACTTTTTCTCTCATATACTCCTTGCCCTAGTAATAAAAAAGTCACTACAGTAGATGGATTGGTCACTATTGTGGCTAGTCAGGGAGATGTATATTTAAATGCTAATATCATGTTTAAGAATGTTTTCCATGTTCCAAAACTTTGCACCAATCTTATTTCCATCTAGAAACTTATAACTGATTCTTATTATAGTGTGACCTTTTATCCTTTTTATTATGTATTTCAAGAATAGGGCACGAAAAAGATGATTGGACTTGCTAAGGAGAAGGACGGGTTGTATCATCTTGTAAAAAATAATGGATGCAGTAGAGTCCAAAATTTGTTACCTATGTCTTTTTATTCTGAGTCTTTCCAATCTAATAAAAATAAGATTTGGCTTCACCATATTTGTTTTGGACATCCGTCATTTAATATTATCAAAATTATGTTTCTTACTTTGTTCAAGGGATTAGAAATTGAAACTTTACATTGTAAGATTTGTGAACTTGTTAAACATAAACGTACTTCTTTCCCAATTAGTAATAAAAGAACTTTTATTCTCTTTAGTTTGATTTATAGTGATATTTGGGGCCTAGCCTTGGTTTCTAATATGTTTAAAGCTCGATGATTTATTTCTTTTATTGAGGATTGCATTCAAGTGACTTGGATTTATTTGTTGAAACAAAAATCTAATGTGAACACTATATTTCTTATTTTTTATCATGATTCAAACTTAATTTGGAATAGGAATATAGAGGCTTCGATCTGACAATGCAAATAATTTTTTTAAAAATTAATTTCTTTCTACCTTTTTTTGTGAAAAAGGAATAATATATAAATCTTTTTGCATTTATACACCTCAACAAATTGGGGCGGTTGAATGAAAGAATGGTCATCTTCTGGCCGGTACAAGGGCTCTATTGCTTCAAAACAAATGTTCCAAAGCAATATTGGGGGAAAGCTATTTTAACTGCTACTCATATTATTAATCAATTTCCTACTAAAATGCTTGATTTCAAAAGCCCTATGCAAGTTCTCACATAGTTTTGTCCAAGTTTTAATGCATCTAACAACCTTGTACCTAGAATATTTGGATGTCTGACATTTGTTCATGAACATTCTCATCATTGAACTAAACTTGATCCTTAAGCCCTTAAATGTGTATTCCTTAGATATTTTTTCACTCAAAAAGGTTATAAATTTTATCATCCTCCTACAAGAAAATTTTATATCTGCTAATGACACATTTGCTGAATCTGATTCCTACTTCCATAATGAAAGTAACACAGTCGCTAATCCCTTTATTCAGAATAAATCTGAGGACTTATTTTCTTTTTATTTCCAATTATTACTCACTCATACCTCACCATTACCTAAGCCCTAATTATCACCAGACAACTCACCTGAGCCTTTATTGCAACCAAAACCAACATCAGACCCTACTCGTCCGTTACATGTATATTCTCAAAAAAAGGCATCATCTCCTTCGCTAAAGCTAGTCTAATCATCCTCTTCTACTTTTGACAAGGTTAAGGTACTTTCTTTACCTATTAATAATATGGATCACAATGATTATGATATTCCTATTACTTTACATAAAGGCACACAAACTTGCACAAAATATCCTTTGTCTTCCTTTCTTTCTTATATGCATCTATCTCCTAATCACAAAGCCTTTGTCAATACACTAAATGCTATTTCTATTCCTAAAACCTTATATGAGGCATTCAAGAATGAGATTAGGTCAATGCTAAGAAGGTTGAGATGCAAGCACTTGAGCAAAATGGAACTTGGAATCTTGTGCAGTTGCCAAAAGGAAAGAAATCAGTGGGCTATCATTGGATATTTACCACTAGATATAATTCAAATGGCACCTTGGAGGAATACAAAGCTCGTCTTATTGCTAAAGGATATACCTAAACATATAGCATTAACTACATGGAAACTTTTGCCATCATTGCAAAAATGAATACAGTATGGGTATTATTGTTTATGCTAATTTGGGTTAGATATTACAACAGTTTGATGTTAAGAATGCTTTTTTGCATGGTGACTTAGAGGAGGAAAGCTATATGGAGATTCCCCCAAAATTCAATTCTCAAGATAAATTGGCCATGGTGTGTAAGTTTAAGAGGACACTTTATGGGCTAAAACAATCTCCATAAGCATGGTTTAGAAGATTTTCTAAAGTTATGATTGGTATGGGGTATAAGTAGAGTCAAGGTGATCATATGTAAGACATTCAGCCTCAGAGGGAGTAATTGTACTCTTGGTTTATATGAAAGACATCATAACTCACTGCTCAGACCTCCTAGGCTAGTACGTATTGAACTTATTGATAAACACAGGCAACTTGGGATGTAAACCCATAAGAACACCTACAGAGTTGAATCATAGACTATGTGATGCTTCTAAAGATATACCAGTTGATAAGAATTCTTATCAGAGGCTTGTGGGATGACTTATTTACCTGTCTTATACTAGGCCTAATATAGCCCATGTTGTGAGTCAATTTATGCATGATCCAAAAGAATCACACCTCAAAATAGTTCATAAAATATTACAATATTTGAAGGGTACATCAGATAAAGGTGAGAGGTTGACTCTTGAAGCTTATACTGATGCAGATTATATAAGATCTCTTATTGATAGAAGATCAACCTCAGGATGTGGTAGTGAGATCGAGTGCAGAAGCTGAGTTTAGATCGATAACACTTGGAATATGTGAGCTATTATGGTTAAAAATAATTTTGGAAGATTTAAAGATTACGTGGGAAGGCTCAATGAAACTTTATTGTGACAATAAATTTGCCATCAATATTGCTCACAATCCAGTACAACATGATTGTATCAAACATATTGAGATAGATCGCCACTTCATTAAAAAGAAATTGGATAGTGTTCTGATTTGTACTCCTTTTGTTCCTACTAGAGGTCAACTTGCAGATGTGTTTACCAAGGGATTATCTAGTGCTGTCTTTTAAGACATCATCACCAAGTTTGGAATAGATGATATCCACTCACTAGTTTGAGGGGAAGTGTTAATGATCAATCTTTATTTCCTTAATCTTTATTATTAATTATTTTAATCTTGTAATTATGTTAGATATCTCTATAATTATTATAGAAAGTTGACTTTAAGAATTAGTTTCCTAATTGTTAGAGTTTTGATAGGATTTTATATTCTTTCCATATTTTTGATTTATTTTCTTTTCTTATTTTTGATTTATTTTCTTTTTTAGAATAGTTTCATTCTTTCTGTATAAATACCTTTATACCTTGATCAAGTAATACACATAAGAATTTCTCAAGTTGTGTTAGTATAATACTTGGTTAATTGATTTAAATGAGTTTAATAGAATTTGTCTCATCAGTTAAAAGATTATAATTAAAATAATTTTGTTTAAGCAAACTACATTTTAGTTCTTTGAATTGAGGCCTAATTACAAAATTGGTATATAAACTCTAACAAAACACCTTCTTGAACTTTGGACTAATATGAAAATATTACATCACAAAAAAAATTAACAACAAGAGAGTAGACCACGTGATTTCGATTATATAGGCAATGCATGTTTTAGCTCAACGTTGGACTTGAAAAAAATTCTTTTCTAGTTCCAAAAATTAATTGAATTTAATGTTTTCATTTGGATGGAAATAGATGATTAGATTTAGAACTAAATACCATCCTTTTTTACTTGAAAATCTTAGATTGTAATTTTGATGTGACTGGAAACAACATCATGAGGCCATTTTGAGTTGTAGGAGTAGTTGCACTTACGCCTCTAATCGATAGAGGATTAAAGAAAATTCAAAAGTGTTTCAACTTCCTAAGTCTTGTCTATGCCTTTCCACTAGTTGTCTCTGTAGTTGTTGCTACATGTTTATTAGTTATTGGCTTGCTAATTCTCTATAGATGGGGTAGGTAAGGTGCAAAATTTGAATTTCACAAAAATGTTGTTGTCTTTAGTGAATATTAAAACAAGGTTAAGAGAAATTCTGTTGAAGCTTTTTGTCCTAATTTTTGTTTAGTGTTTTTCTTTTTTCATTTTCTTTTTTTTTTTTCAATTCGGTCCTCTAAAATATGCCATTTGCCCTATATTTGTACTGTGTGTCTTCAACAAGTTACATTGAATACAATACTTGTATCAAACACAACATGATAGTTTAAATTTTACTATATTATGATGTCTATATTGGTGTTGTGGCCTTTATTCATATCAATTATCTCTTTAAAAAGTTGATTTGTGTCAAACCAATAAGCTTGACCCTCAAACTATGCATTAACATATTTGTCATTACACCTCCCAAGAATTTTTTTTGATTTTTTAAATATTTTTATTTGGCAATAAGCAATTATTCTAATTTGTTATTATTTCAGAGGCTATTCCACCCTAGAGACTCACACTTCTGAAGTTCTAGTGAGACTCCTTTTATGAGGTCCTCTTTTTTATTGACCAGGGTTATGCTTCTGAATTTGGGCATATGCAGAATAATGACAAAATGTTGCTATATTAATTTGAAGAAGATCAAATATATCAATTTACAAAGAATCAAGGGTATTTTGGCTCCTTTTTTCACTTATATTCCAACTTAAAAGTTATTGATATTGACACAATATAGATCCTGTGACACAATATATATAATGTTTTAATGCAATTTAAAGTTTGCCTTGTAATTAATACAAATGTCAGATACAGATAGAATATGATACAATTCAATTTTTAATGTATTGACATTTCATAGATTCTTTCTCTAGGAAAAGTAGGGTTTAAAGTATTGAACATTAAGGCACGAATGATTCAAAGGATAGCTGATTTAATTATATATCATGATCTTTTCCCTTATTCCCCCCTATTTCCCCCTATTGTAGTGCTTAGCTTTACTAAGGTGAGCATTTTTTAGCATTTTGACCACCATCACACCTACTTAAAAGTAGTCTGTGTTGTAATTTTCGTTTTGGTTTTTTTCTTTCACCGAATGATATCTCTTGATAATGCCAGTACTTTTTGACTGAAAAAGACAATAATCAAACATAACAATGCAATAAATGCAAAAGCAAGTCTCATAAGTTTTAAGAATTGCTGTCCAAAAACCATGATTTTTGAACTTGTACTTCATTGAATGGGTGAATTGAAGTGAGGAAAACAAAAGTAAATATGGTTTACTTTCTTCATCATATAAAATGATTGCATTGTGCCTCTCCCACTCTGCTTGTTGTCTCTCTGAACACTCTTGGTAATGGAAAATTTCTTACCCTGTTGCTTGTAATATGTCTCGAGCATGTACACGTAATGCTCAGAATTTATACGCAGGCTCCCCACATACGGACCGAATCCCAAATGTTGTGTGTAGATGTGTCATATTGCACGCAAGAACTGCTCCTTGGTAACATTTGGTATGTGATTTGGTGCAAATGTATGGGATCTTGTCATAACTTCTTCTGTACTTGTTGGTTATGTTCATTTGATGCATTCTCTTCCCTCCCTCTGCACAGATGTTGGATTTACCTCTTGGTCTCAAAATAAGAGTAATGTCTTTATTTTATTACAATGAATCAAAGATTGCTTTTCAAGACGTTAGACTGTTTTGTCTATAATCTGTATGCGAGTTCTTTATTCACAGCCACTATCTGATACCTGTTCTCCCCATAAGAGCAATGTTTTTTTCAGATACATTCACATCTCAGTTTATCCCTCTGATGATGACTTAATCCTCATATGAAATGCTAGTATTGTTGTCAATTTGAGGTCAAGTATAATTCTTGGTTAATTGATTAAAATGAGTTTATTAGAAATTCCTCATATTAGATAAGGGATTATAATCTTTTGTTTTGTTTTGTTTTTTTTCGGTTAGGAAAACTACGATTTGCTCTTATCAAACTAAAGTCTAATTACAAAATTAATACATAAATTTTACAATGTAACAGAACACTCATCTAAATTTTGAACTAGAATAAAAACATTAAATCTAAACTACAATTAATGGCAATAGATACATGATTTTAACTGTGTTGACAATGCTTACTCAGGTCAAATTTAAACTTGCAAAAAATTTCTCTCTAGTTCCAAAAATTAACAGGAATTCAACATTTTCATTTGAATCTAAAGTTCATGCAGAAAAATGTAACAGATATTAAAGAACCCAATAAATTACTCCACCGATGCCCAGAGTTTCCGAGAATTCTGTATCCCCTTTTCTCGGTCTCACTCCTCTTCTCCGACTAGTAAATAGTTGCAAGTTTCCCATGTACACTCTGAACATGGATCATAACAAAAAGGGTTAAAAAATCCAGCTAAAAGAAGGCACAGGATTCAACATGTGAAGTATGATGGTTCTAAAACAGTAAATGATTAATAGAAGCTTTTGCCTTAAATATAAGGCACAGAACTAGAAGAGAAAAAGAAGTGACAGCCTTAGGTAAATTAACGTAGTACCTGAACAAGTCAAAATCAATCAAGGAAGATGAACAAAAGAAAACAGAGCATGTCTCCTACTACCCTTTGCTTCTTTAAACACATATCACAAATTATCTACCCCATCATTGATTTCAGAACCAAGAATAATTTGAAAAAAAAAGCAAAAGTTAGGATGACAAGGAGAACCTGATGTTATTATAGGGCTAAATATCAAGGTTCAGAAATAAAACTGAGAATTTTAATCCACTTCAACCAGATTTCAGATCATTAACTGATCCCATGGTGAAATCACCAAATATCTTTGCCATCACAGGACAACAGAAAAGGTTATGCAATTCTAAACTATTAAATATATGTAAGTAATAGAGTAAGAAGTATTTCTCTGAAGAAATCAACTACAAGAGGAATGAAAATCCTGTGGAGGCTGCCAAAGTTTAATTAAGCTTGTTCTTCAAAATTTATTCACATCTGGCATACCCTACCAAAATGGTAGACAAAATCAGGAACATAATGTAAATCACATGTTTCAGTAAACCCTTTCTGTTCCCTATAATAGAAATTACTAGTCAATGAGCAATAATTGAGAACCATCCAAGAGTCAATAAATCAAATTAATAAAGAACTACAAAGGAAGAAGGAACAAAGATATGTTAAGGCTCAAAAAATCAACAGCTAACAACAACATAAAGAAGCATGCATTTGCTACCTACATTAGGCAAATTTCAACATTGGCACTACAAGTATAACATAAATCAGGACAAAAGTATCTGACCTTGTTTTATTGTTTTGGAAGACCTCTAGCGATCATTTTATGAAGAAGCTTCCTGCCTTGCATTCTCATTTTTCTTAAAAGAGCACAAACAAGTGTTTCATATGTTACTGAATTACAGAGGCAGCCATTCTCTTTCATTTTTGAAAGCAAGGTCCTTGCTTCATCAAACAAGCCTAAGGCAATTGATCATAATGCTATATGTGTGGACATCTAGATGATGGTCTTTGATCCAAAGATGCTGAAAAATCTCTTGTGAAGTACTTAACCACCTTCGCACAAACCGTCAAGAAATATAGTGCATGTGTGCACATCGGGCTGAATTCTTTGATGGACAATTTACGTATATAAATTGCCTTGTGAAGACGTTCTCTGTTGCAATAAGTGTCTAACAAGATATTGTAAGTAATTAAATTGGGAACCAAGCTTTTGCAACACATTTCCTTTAAGAGATCCATAGCTTCATCCACCATTTTAATTTTACAGTATCCATTAATCAAGATAGACATAAGGTGCCAAACCACATTTGACCATCTTGTTGAACACTTTTTTTTTTGACTCATTAACATTGTTGATCAAATAGTGCCCATCCATTAAAGCACCGTAAGTAACAAAATTAGGTTTCCAACCACACTTCATCATCATAGCAAACACAACTTGTGCTTCTATCCTTCTTTCTTTACAAAATGCATCAACCAATAACAAGATATTGTAAGTAATTAAATTAGGAACCAAGTTTTTGCAACACATTTCCTTTAAGAGATCCATAGCTTCATCCACCATTTTAATTTTACAGTATCCATTAATCAAGATAGATATAAGGTGCCAAAAACACATTTGACCATCTTGTTGAACACTTTTTCGTTTTTTTTACTCAATAACACTGTTGATCAAATAGTACCCATCCATTAAAGCATTGTAAGTAACAAAATTAGGTTTCCAACCACACTTCATCATCATAGCAAACGCAGCTTGTGCTTCTATGATACTTCTTTCTTTACAAAATGCATCAACCAATAACTGAAGATGTAGAAGTGAAAATTGCTTCTTGCCATTGACCCATTCTTTAAGAGATACCATAGACCAAAGAGGTGTAAGTGAAAATATTTGCAAATATCCTTGATCAATCATTTTTCAACACAAATCATGTGCCTCATTTACAAATCCATCTTTACAAAAGCCATCACTGTATTGTACAAAACTACATGATGAATTGAGATCCATATCTCCCCTTGCTTTGCTAAACAGAGAAAGCACAATCCCAATCACTACTTCAAAAATAGGACACAAAAATATAGAGGACATCAACAATTTAATGGCAACTCTTATTCTTTTGTTTTATATAACCCATTGATTAAGGTGCCACAACGCACTTCCTCTAATTGCAATCCTTTTGCCATTAGGTCATCATGAAAGTCTAGTGCTTTCCCCACTTACCTTATTATTGATACAGAGTCCTTTCATTAGTATCGTCAAGGATATGATATCTGGTTCACTACCGTTCCTGATAATCTTCCTCAATATAGAGAAAACGAAAGCCATCCGACCCACATGCCAGAAGCAATTGATTAAGAAGCTCAGAGTCATTAAAAATGGCGTAAAACCCTCGAATTCTGCTTGTGCAAAAAGTTGGATAGCCGTTCGATAGTGTTTGGTCCTTGCAACTGAACCCAGAATCCTATTAATTTCGACTATTGAGGGTGGGGGACGCATATGAAGTATGCGATTGAATGAAGCAACAGCAAGGAGGATGTTCCTCGAATTGGGGGAATGGGAGTGAACACAGAACTTGTGATGCAGGGCACAGGGGAAAGAGAGAAGGAAGGAAGATGGAGAAGATTGAAGAAAGAGAGGATATTTGGAGAAGGCATACCTCGTAGCTGTAGACACCTACATCTTCACCTCCGTTGTCAGATCCTTCAACAAAGACTTCGATGATGGTCTCCGAAGGAGAAACGCAAGGAACCCTAACTAATCGAATAGGAGGACATACCAAATTGGGCGTACAAAACGCCGTCGGCTCGGTTCCGTCTAATATTAGGTAGGGTTGGGCTGATTTCTGAGCTAATAAGCTAATTTTATTTTATTTAAAATTTTTGATAAAAATTATAAAGAGTAAATTATATAAATTTTTTTATAAATTTTGTTAAAATTATATAATTATTTTTTATCTAAAAACATATAAATTTATTTTAAAATAAAAATTATATTATATTTTAGTTTAATTTTTATTTTTTTGAATAAAGTGTTTTCTATTTAAAATTTTTTAGTTTTTTTATCAACAAATTTTTTAGTTAAAAAATATGTATTTAGATTTAATAAAGAGTATTTTAGTTAAAAAAATTTAAATTAAACTAAAATGCAAACTAAAATTTGTTTTAAAGGAGATTTATATATATATCTTAAAAATAAAAAATTATTTTTTAAAAAAATTTAAAAAAATATGTAATTTATTTAATTATAAAATGACTTCTCAAAGATAAAATTTTCATATAAATTTTTATAAAATTACATTTTATATCTAAAAAATTAAAATTTTTGCATAAATCTCTTAAAATAATTTTTTCAAAAAATTAATAAGATCAAATCAAATTAAGCCAAATTTTTCTACATAGTTAGTTTAGTCATGTGACCTCCCTTAATCAATATATATATATATATATATTGTTCAATTTAACCTAACTTGTTATAGTCAAGGGGGATCAAACGGCAATTATGACCACCTCTAATATCAAAGCGTAGAAAGTGAAAGCTAAGCAAAGATGTAATGTGTAGGCATGTATTGATAGGTAGTTACTTATTTGACATTTCAATTTAAATAACTTTAGCTTTGGAATTGTTTACAATTAGCATGGAATAGGATTTCTCCAAGTTATCGTATAATGTGATTAATTTTGTCTCGAGGGAAAATATTTATTATAATTTTAATTATTTAAAAATTTAATAATATTATTATTTATATTTTGATAAATAGATAATTTTATTTACAATTGAATTACTAACTCAATCATAATTTAAAATTAAATTGCATACTTTTTTATAAAAAATTAAATTAATTTATATAAAAAAATGAATAACAATGGTACTAAATATTTAATAATTAGTATAATATAAGTATAAAAAAAGAAACTTATCTTATAGATCATGATTGATTTCTCTAAATTGTAGACATGTATTTAGTTGGTGACAGTCAATTACTCATTTGACCTTTCAATTTAAATAAATTTAGTCTTCTTATACAATTAATTATTACTAATTATTTAAATAAGATATTTTTCAAATAATCCAAATTAAACAATTGATACTAATTGAAAATTAAATCCTCTATATATTGTGTAGTGTAACAAAGTTAAAAGAAAATAATAAACAATTTTATTTAAAAAAATATGATAGCCTTCTTATTTAAAAAGCATTGCATTTTTATTGTACTTATTAGTACAATGAAAGATTCGCTTTCATATTAATTATTATTAGACCATTCAAACATGAGTTCTAAAAGTTTAGAATGGTCCAATTAATTTCATTAGGACTTAAAATTCAACATTTACAAAGCATCAAACCAGGTATAATGAATGGGAATAGATTGTCTCGAGTCATAGTGGGAAAATGTCATTTTGGATGAATCTTGGCCATCCGATGCATCAACGTCATTTTGTGCACGCCATGTTGTTCAAATAACTAAAGTTAGCCAAAATCTCAATCATTCATGCCTCCAATTGCCCAGATCTTGCCATGTCACCTCTTGCCTCCTCAGAATGCTAAAGTTGAACCAAATTTGTTGCATTCAAAGAATCAAATGCTAAGGCCACCCAAATCAAAGGCTGAAGCCACTCAGGTATGAATGAAACGTGCATTTTAAAATGGATTGAAGACTTGGTGATTTCAAAAATGGATTTGGGCTCCTCGTTTATAGTAAAGCTTTGCATTCTTTACTTATGGGATTTCAGAAATGGGTTTAAGTGGGGAAGCTTTGCGATTTGCATTTTGGTGAGACTTTGTATTTTTTTTTTAATTAATTGAAGACTTGGGATTTAAGCTGCTTAGATTGGCTACAAAGCTTCTTCTTTTTATTGTTAATTGAAGACTTGGGAATTTAGTTTCTATTTTATTTTATTTTTGGTTAACTAAAAACTTAGGAGATGTGATAGTAGTTGTAGAGGCAAGCCACACTTGTGTAATTTTTGGGGAAATTGAGAAGTTTGGAAGTAGTACAGGTACCATTGTTACTTTAGGTGCTTTGTAGCTGATTCTATTGCAAGGACTATGTTTTTGCAAAGTCTACCAAGTGCAACATCTTCAAAAGTGCAATGACTCTTGGTTTGAAGTCACTTGGGATAATTTAGTCTTAGTTCTAATCATTCTTTGCATTTTTGAAAATGGAACAGAGAATCTATAAGTGTTACCATCACATTAACAATGGCTAACCTAAGAATAATATGTAAGGGCTACCTTCAATGGCTAAATTCACATTAACAAGGAGCCTAGAGGCTACATGGCAAGATCTAGCGGTTAGAGGTGTTAATAGCTGAGATTTTGATCAACTTTAGCTATTAGGATGATATGGCATGCCTTGAGGATGTTTGTCCATCAAATTATGGAAAAGAACCACAATCTCAACATGTATATACAATATCACAGGGCAATTAATAAAACAGCCATTCTTGATAATCACACATTACATGCACAACAATCCAAAATGTGTAACACCATAATTTCTTGACTCATTTCATACTATATCTATACCTCACATTAAGCAATTCATACAAGAGGCAAGAAAATGGCATTATTTTAATATATTTCTTAATGTTGCATCACGTATAAAAATTTCATTTGGTGTCATGTGGACCATATGAGCTCATACATCATATTCTCATATTTAATTACATGAATACACCTCATTTGCTTCATTAGAAATGGCCTATATCTCGTGGAACTCAAAGGGAAGCATAAAATACATGTGTATATTTTCGGCCAGATTTTCCTCTTTTCTGTTACAAACTTTGGAAAATCATAACTAATTCTAGAAAAATCGAAATCATGCATTCTTGGCCATTCTTGAAAGCTTCACATGTTTACTTCATGATAAACATATTTTCAGACCATAACATCCAACATAGAGGACGTTTGACATTAAAAAATGTCCAGAGGTCAGACTGTCCACTGGTGCTATCACAGAATTTTGCAGTAAAATTAAAAAATGTCCAATTAATTTCAAAAAAATCTAATCTATGCAAAAGATACTAATTTGGAAATATGTGGATGTTAAATGGAGGGGAAGAATAAATCCAAACCAGTTCAGGTATGTCCAGGCATCAAGAATCAATCAAACAATACCTGAGGTCAGTTGGAGTTCCTGTTACTGGACAAAATCTTTAAAAATTCATATCTCTCTCTTTAGACATCCAAATGAGGTGCTTCTAGTTGTCACAAGTCACTGTGAATGTCTAGTTTCTCTGTATAAATTTTCATGATAATTGGACATCATTTGAGCATTGTGTGATAGATTTTATTTTCTGACCAGTATGAACAATGACATGACCAAAATAAGAAAATTTTTCAACTTTAAAAATTCATCAAATATTCTATAGACCTCTAAAAATTCAGTTCTTTAGCTTCTCAATAAGCTCTAATTTCATATCAAATCTCAGATCAAGAAGAGTTCATTTAGATAAAAAGTGATATAGGGTTTTATTATGGTCAATTTTAATTCCATATGGGATACCAAAATGTCTAAATAGCTTTCCTTGGGGTTTGACACCTCTTGGGCAAGTCTAAAAGCATAATTAGGACTTATGTGAGCTCCCAAATGGTCCCAACCCCCATGCATCTCGTTTTGGCCATCTCACTCACACTTATGCACATTTCCATAATATCATTCAAGAAGCAAATTTGCCATATCAAAATCAAATCATGTTCTAATGGTCATACATTATATTCTTCCATTGATACATTACATATTAATATAATTATACACGTTCAAGAGGTCATAAACCACATGCAACAATGGGTTGCATTATTTGACACCAAGATGGCTTTAAAGAATAAAAACTATGAATTTGATGTCAAGCTCTCATTTCTCATATGGTTGGCTCCCATTCCCTTGATCTCTTGGTTCACCTAGCATGTTAGAATATTAGAGAGGAGGGGATGGGATTCAAAGAATCCCAATAGCTCATCTCTCATTCAATCATACATAAAGCATGTAAAACAAGTCTCATAAATGCATGCATGGCATATGGACATATGCAATCATTCAAGAAGCATCCTTAACATTTAAAAAAATCACACATAACATACATAGGCTTGCCAAGCAAGTGGATTGGCCTCATCCATTTACTTGTAGATTTTGGACTTGCCTTACCTATTTTTTAAGAGGTTCTTGGACTCAACCATGCTCTTGGGAGTCAACCTTACTTTTAGGAGACTCTTTACTTTGTCTCAACCAACTTTAAGGGTTTTTGGCTCATCCTCATCATGGCTAAGGATTCTTGGCCTTACCATATTCAAGCAAACCAAAGCAAACATTATAAATATTATTTGAAAAACATAATGCATCATCATGGTACCATGAGGTAAGAGCTCATGTTAGGACATTTTTCATGGCTTAAAATACACATACATATATTAAAAGACAAGTAAAGCAAGCAATCATGCATGAGAAAAGGTGGAGAGAGCTACCTTGCTAGCATTTGTATACTTTTTCCTTAAGCATTGAATCCTCTCCCTTGACCTTACACACCCAAGAAAGTGGAGATCATTCCTCTTGACCTAGACACATCATATGGAAGCTAATTATACTTTTGGAGTAAAGTCTAAGGCCACACAACTTACTTAAACTCTAGCTTAACCTATAAACCCCTTTATGATTCCAAAATGCACCTAATGAAACAACACTCCTCAAATAAATTCTAGGCTCCATTCTTTTCTTTCAAATATGATTCTTGACTCCTTTTAAGCCTCTTGGAGTCATCACATAATTAAAATAAAGAGCCTAACTACATGTTGCTTCTTTAGGTCATATTATGGAACATAAAGCACCATCTCACTTTCGATGGTTTTTAAATTTTTTCCAAGACTTCCCCTCATATTCATTCATCATATATAACTCAAAAATGGGTTTAGAAAAATTTAAAACTCTCCTTAAGTATGCAAACCCTTTTAGGTTGAGACAATGAAGGAAATGGGCTTCCATGGACTTTGGTTTATTTTTTTGATAGAGGAAGCACATGGGGGATACTTCTAGGGATCTTAGGAGCTCATTTAAACTCTCATTTAGATATAGGAATCAAGGTATCAAATCAGATTTTATAAGGAATATATGAAATCCTAGACTTTGCATCTTGAATTTCTATGGTTATTTGTTAATTCTCTTTGCATATTCTTAATCTCCACACCCTTTTTCCTAAGAATCACCCTTGGTTCTGCCTAAAAATCAAACCCTCCTAGGGTTTCATGAGTGGGGCGAAATGGTGGAGGAGGGGGAGGAAAAGATAGCAACCATGGAAGAAGAAATTACTTTGTTTTCTTGCTTTTTCTCACTTAAATCTTGCTTTCTTCAAGCTTCTCTCTTTAAATCCGAATTTTTCCCTTAATTTCTGCCTTAAAATAGATTTGTAAACTTCATTTTAATCAAAGGAAACAAAGAATAATGAAGGAGAGGAGGTTTGGATGGAAGAAAGCATGAAAAATTACCAAACTTCTATACCTTTTAGCTTGAATTTCTCTTCCTCTTCTTCTTCCTCTTGTGTGCCTCATCCTAGGGCTTCCTTCTCTAGTTTAGGGCAGAAACATATGAGGCTACATGAGGGTGAGAGTAGGGTGCCACCTATATATATATAAAGAAGGAAAAAGAACTTTTCAAAAAATTCCTATTTTGCCCTTCATTCTTGACATTTTCGTTTCTAATTTGTTTTAACTACTTTTTGAGAACCGTCTTTTTCATTATGAAATTTAGGTTCCCAATTTAGTAAAATACTTTTGGAATCACTCAAATTGGAGCTAAAAACTTCCTGAACGAATTCATTAAAAGTTCGGGTACATCGACGTTAGGAAACATCCACCGGAGAGGCATTAGCTGTCCCAGGGCTTTCCATGGTTTTCAGAGTCTCTGAGAACTCTAGAAAACTCAAAAATTTCATTTTAAAAATCCTCCTGTGTGAATTCCAAAAATTGCTCAAAATTATGAAAATGCCATTACGTTTCGTAAGATTTTCGTCAAAGTTTGTTTCTTCATTCTAACTCCATTTTTCCTTCCATCTGAGGCTAGGATTCTCATTTTTAGGAGTCTAGAATGCTTCTCAAATTTTTTTGAGACCTTAACTACATTATTTTGGGGAACTTCCTTTTATATCCGATGAGTTTCATTTTTTTACGGAGAAATCGTATGTTATGTTTCTCACGTTTTCTCTTGTTTTCAGAAAATTGGATGTTACAAAATGCACCCCAATTCCAACATTCCAAGGCTCAAACATAGAGTTAGGTTTCCTAAACCATGGCTTTGATACCAACAAATGTGATACCATAATGAGATAGTACAATATTTATATTTAATGTGCTTAAAGTATCAATTTCCTTATATTAAGCACTTTTGGTAGTGAAAGATGTTGTCATTAAAGGTGTAAATTTTTCATTTTGGCTTAAATGCACCATTTCAACTTACCAATCTCAAAATCTACCCTTAATATGTTTGCTCAACTAGAAACATCACAAAAGAACAAGAAATTCGAGTTTAAACCATGCATTAACAAACTAGCACTATAACATCATTTTTTATGGTTTTATAATTTTGTCACAATCTTAAAAAATTCATATCTTGAGTTAGAAAGCTCCAAATCATGCAAATGAGGACTCAATGGAAATCTCAAGACATGAACTACATGCCATAGAAATTCTAGATCAAAACAAGTTTGTTTGTGCCATGAAAATCTAGTAGCATTGTTAGAATTTTGTATATAAGTAGACCTAAAAATTTTGAAAATGCATATCTTGAGTTACACAACTCCAAATTAAGTAATCTCAATGGCTCTGGAAAGCTTATAATGCCAACTATAAGCTTGTGAAATTTTATGAGCATTAAAGTTCATTTGACTCTTAAAATACATAAAAAACCAAAACTGGCCAAATGAATAGTGACAGGGCAAATTTACATTTTTCAACCAACTTTGAAAAATCATAAGAAATTATAAAAACTCTAAATTTTGTATTCTTCAGCTCTCTGAAAGGCTTTCAATGAGATTTAAATGGCTGCCAAAATTCGTTCATTTGGTATGGTTTTGGTTTTAGGGGTAGATTATGGTTCAAATTGATACCAAGGTAGCATCAAATGGTCCCAAATGGCTTCTTACATAACTTGTGACTATTTGAGCATGTCCAAAACATGAAAAATAGTATGCATGACCATTCCATGATGTCCTAAACATCATGCATCTCAATTTGACCTATCCATTTGGCTTTTATACACACACTTTCCATGCTACATACATACTTAAATCACATGTTCTTGCATTTCCAGAACCATAATTAATATTTACAACATAATCTCATGCTTTTACAAGTGTGTGAAGGTTTACTTTACACAAATAACAAGTTCAAATTCTCTTTGACAATATATTACATAAATTGTTAAACTATTATCAAAGAAGCACACATCATGGTTGTTGGTCTCCATTCTTTGCTCCTTAAGAGTTCCCTAAACATCGTTAGAAATAATATGGGGAAAAAATGAGATTTTAAGAATCCTAATAACTCAATCATCCTTCAAATACACTTATATGGCATATTTTCATATCAAAGAAAGTAAGCATACATCATATTCATCCAAACATCAAACATAATTATATTGATAAAATTAAATGGATCCATCAAGGTAAAAAACAAGCTATAGGGACTTTTAGTCTAGCGTTGCCCAATTATGTGGGACTTTTAAATTAGCATCACTCATTTTAGGGACTTTTGAATTAGTCTCACTCAATCCATGAGACTTTTGGCCTTGTCTCACTCTTACTTAGGGATTTTTAGCTTCACCTAATCCAATTTAAGGGACTTTTGGCATAATTTCACTAATTAAGAGCCATAAACATTCTAAATGCATTTTAAGAACCATAATAATATCATATCATCAAACAAATAGCAATAGGCATAATTCATGGTTCAAATACACATACAAATCATTAATAACAATCAAACAACTAAGATAAGTATATAAGAATGGATGAAGAGCTACCTTTCTCAAGAATGCATCAAGTTCCGTCTTGGTTTCTAACTTCTCTTTTTAGCCTCACACATGCACCTGGGAGATGTTTGATTTGCTTGGCTTAGACACATCAAACAACACACAAAGGTATCAATGGAATCATCTTTAACCTCATACAAGTCTTATAGAAGCTACTTCTAGTTTTAAGCTTCCATATGGTTCCATATTGTAGCATAATGAAGCAACTCATATAATTCATTTTCTTGGCTCCAATTTCTCACTCAATCTAAGTTATATAACTCCATTTGAACTCATTAGAGTTATCATAAATTCAAACCAAGGGGCTTAGCACTAAATTGCTTTTTTATGCATAAAGAAACCTTAAACTTTTAACTTTCAAAATATGATTCCTAAATTCAAACTAATAATTCCTTTGGTATTTATAATTCATATTTAGACTATTTTTATCCTTAAAATCAAAGAAAACTCTCCTTAAGTACCTCTTTTAGAGTTTGGCCGAGACACACATGTATAATGGCACCCATGGAGTTTTGCTTGCTTTCTTAGGGAATTTGGCATCCATGAAACTTCTTAGGTCTCTTATAAATTCAAACATGCTCTTACATAAGTTAAATTATCATTAGAAAGCTTCATAAATCCCTAAGTGTAATCAAAACCCTAATTTCCATAACTTATTATCTATAACTTCTTTTTGAGTCCTACTTGTTCTATATGATTCTCCATGCATCAAAACCCCATTTCTTATCAAGTTTGGACTAAAATCAAACTCCCTACACGGTGTCCTAGTTCTGGTCAAAATGGAGAAGGCATAGGAGAATCAAGAAAAGCAAGATTTCCATGTAAGAGCTTACCTTGTTTGCTTCCTTTTTAAATGGTGTTTCTCAAGCTTCCAAAGTTTCCTTCAAGCTCTTTCTTCTATCTATTGAACCAGCCACAAAACACTTCCTTTTAGAACTTTAAAACCACTAGAAGAGAGAGGAAAAATAGGAGAAGAACATTAGTGAACGGAAGAGCATGAAAAAATAGCAAAATCTTACTCTTTTAGCTTTGTTTTCTTCTTCTTCTTGTGCGCCTCCTCAAGTAGGTTTGGGTTCTGTTTTGGAGAAAACTTAAGTCAACCTAAATGAGTGGCTTATAAGAAGGTGGAGGACCATTTATAGTAATTTGAAAATTCCAACTATGTCCCTTAACTTTGGTTTCTTTGTTTTGAACTTGTTTCAATTCCTTTTTTAAAGTCGTCTTTTCCATCATAAAATCTAAGTCCTTTAATTCATAAAATGCCTTTAGTTTCAAATTAATTGGATTCAGAACAACCTCGAATGATCTGGTCAAAGTTTTAGTCAACCAATGA